>BRYB01001494.1:4087-16231 GCA_030267505.1 Tetraparma gracilis | reverse complement strand
CCCCCCCCCCTCCCCACAGTCCATCGTGGACTCCGAGCACCAGCAGCGCGTCATCCTGGAGAAGAACGCGCTGCAGGCCATGGAGTGCGAGTTCATCATCCGTCTGCTGGGCACATACCAGGACGACTCGTCCGTGTACTTCCTGTCCGACGTCGTGATGGGCGGCGACCTCATGTCGTACATGATCGAGCAGGACATCCTCAAGAACGAGGAGGCCAACTTCCTGCTCGCCAACCTGTGCGAGGGCATCGCGCACTGCCACGAGAAGGGCTTCATCCACAGGGACATCAAGCCGGAGAAGTGAGTAGCGGCAGCAGCGGCTGGTGGAGCGCGAAGCCCGCAAGGCGCGCCAACAACCTCCTTGCTTTGGGCGAGCGAAGCGAACAAGGAGAAGAAGGCGCTGCTGCTGCGGCGGCTCTCCTGTTGCAGAAGCGGGCAGAATCGAGGGCTGTCGGGGGGAGACCCCCCGAACCCCCCCTGCGGCCGGCGAGGCCGCACATGCGCGCGCGCTCGGTCGCACATGCGCTCGGCCGCTCATGCACCGCCCATGTGCTCGGCCGCACATGCACCGCGCACGCACCGCACACGTGCTCGGCCGCCCATGCACCGCCCATGTGCTCGGCCGCACATGCACCGCCCAGGAACCTGCCGCTGCGCTTCACCCCTCTTTTGCGCTCGCTACACTCGCCCCGCACGCTCTCCCGCTCTCCCGCTCACCCTTCTTTTGCGCTCGCTTCGCCCGCCCGCCTCACCCCGCAGCTGCCTCATCGGGTCCGACGGCTACCTGAAGCTGTGCGACTTCGGTCTGGCCAAGCGCCTCCCGTCCACCGTCGTGCTGCCCAAGTCCGGCACCACGGAGGTCGTGACGCTCGCCTTCACCATGTGCGGCACGCCCGAGTTCATGGCGCCCGAGTTCGTGTTGTCGACCGGCTACACCAAGTCGGCCGACTGGTGGGCCGTGGGGGCCATCCTCTATGAGATGCACTGCGGCCGCAACCCGTTCGACAAGGGCGGCGACCTCAAGAAGACGTTCAAGGCGGTCTGCATGATCGGCATGGGCCGCGAGCAGGTGAGCCGGCGCCCCCCTCCTCCCCTCCATTCAACCCGCCCCCTCTAACTCGCCCGCCCGCGCAGATTAAGATCAACTCGTCGTTCCTCAAGAAGGACAAGAAGGCGACCCAGCTGGTGCAGAAGCTCCTCGCGCCGGACGCCAAGAGATTAGGGCGCGTGCGGTCTCGGGAGGTGTGCGAGGACTCGTACGTGCGCCCGATGCCGTCGAAGCGGCGGCACGCGGCTCGAATTGGCGGCAGAGCGCGCGATACCTGCCCCCCCCCCCCCTCCACCCCCCCCTCACCCCCCCCCCCCAGGTACTTCGCCTGCCACAAGTGGGACGACATGTGCTCGAAGAAGGCAACGGCGCCGTACGTGCCGAAGTGCTCCGACCACATGGACGTGAGCAACTTCGAGCGGAGCACAAAGAAGCTAGAGATCGAGCACTACGACGCATACACGGGGGACTCCGAGTGGTGCAAGGATTTCTAGGGAGCGCATGGCGTGCAGGTGTTGTGTTGGCGGGGGGGAGTTACGGAGTTGAGGGGGAGGGGGGGGGGGCGAGTGGAGGGACGGATATACGGAGGGTTATAATCTAGAGGTGATCTTCATCATCAAACCACTGTGCTGTTCGCTGTTCATTTCTCCCCTACCGATATCTGTCCGAGGCCGACGAGGAGCACAAGTGCTCCGCCTGCAACTCCGTGCACCGCTTCCCCCGCTTCAACGACAGGCGTCGACGGCGTCGAACAGCGCCTCGGCGAAAACTTCGGGCCGCGTGTGCCCAACGAAGGACCCCAGCGCGTGCGTGACGACCCTCGCCTTGCCCCCCCTGCCAACTTCTTTCGCGATGAGCGCCAGCCCCCGCTGCGCGCACAGCGCGATGTGGGCGCGCTCAGACGGCTGCTGGTGCCTCGGGTACGCCGCCACGCAACACAAGGCGATGCGGGGGTTGCTGCTGTCGCGGGCGAGCCACGCCATTCCCTTTTGCTGCTGGTTCAGCAGGCTCTCGTCGCGACCGCTGACCTGCGCCTGCATTCGTATGTCCTCCATCGCGGTCGGGAACGCTTCCTAGCGGGGTGAGCGAGCGAGGCGAGCGCAAAGGATGGAGCGGGTGACGAGTGAGTGGTCGAGGTTTGGTGCGGTTCGAATATGGGTTAGGGAGGAACTCACCTCTAGCTGTTTGGCCAGCCCCCCCAAACATATCCCCGAGCCATAACCTCCAAACAGGACAAAGGTGTCAAAAACATCCGCAGGACGCGCGTTCGACAGCAGTGCTGCCTGCAGCGGCGCCTGGGACACACTGACGGAGCCCTGAAATATGTCGCAGCATGCTGTTGTAAACGCTCGGTCCAGGTCGACGCAACAGAGCTCGAGTGTCAGGTGGTCGAGACCTGGAAGAAAGAGTGGTGGGGCGCGAGCAGGTCGGCCGGGGGCGAGCTCAGCTGGATTATACTGCAAATAACTCAACAGCTCGTAGTTGGAAGGCGAGCAGATGCGCTCGATTTGCCTCTCCAAGCGATCGTCGAGGCTGTCCATGTCATACCTTCCAGGGTATGAGTCCCAAGTCAGGTTCGGGGAGTAAGAGTCGGCGCCTTTCTTCCCGTCGCTTGGGGACAGCTGCTCGGGGGAGCAAGGCGAAGTAGAGGACAATGGCAATCCTTTCATGGATCGTGCGCGTGTGTGGGGTGGAGTGAACAGCACCCCAAGACTAAAAAACCTGTGAACGAGGCGAAGATCTAAAATACCCACGACGGTGAATCAGAGTTCGAGCAAACGAGCACAGCGCAAGACCAGCTGCGGCTCGCTCCGCGCTCCCCGCCCGGCCAGCCTCTGGGCACGCGGACGCGCCGGAGCACCCCGTCTTCGTACAGCAAAAACACCACAAACAGAACGTGTTTCGACACATTTTATTTTACTTCGCCTCTCGGCACACACACACGAAGACAGCCCGGCTGCGTACGGCATTCCACCAAAACAAAACAAACTGAAAATCCCGCAAGGGCGCAGCCAGAGGCCTTCGGGCCTACCCTTTTTTTGCACAAATCGGCAACGGCCGACGCAAGAGCTGCAGCCGCTCTCGGAACCGGCAGACTCGTGGGAGCAGCGAGTCGTGCTTCGTCGTGCGCGCGAGAGCCTTCGTACTTTACAAATCCCCCATATTACAATAATCAATTAAACCCCCGCCCCCTCTAGCTCCTTGACCTTTTCCTCGGCCGCCTCCGCTCGCGCCTGCAGCTCGAGCATCAGCATCTGGTGGTGCGCCGCCATCTCGGCCTTCTCCTGCTGCAGCTTATCCACGGCCTTCTTAATGAGTTGCTCTTGGCTTCTCCGGGTCGTTGGCACCGCGTCCTCCCCGTCGCTTTCATCCAGCTCGTCCTCCTTCCCGATCCGCCCTCTGTAAACCATGTCGTCCTCCTGTGAGTACAGCTCGATCTTGGGCTCCTCCTTGCGCTTGATCTCGTCGCCGATGTCCCCCTGCAGCCTCTTCACGATCTGATCAAAGTTGGGCCGCTCCTTGCGGCGAACGCGCCAGCACTCCTGGATGAGCGCGTGCAGCTTCGGGTACGCCTTCACGAACGTCAGCGGCAGGATCGGTCGCCATGCCTCAGTGTAGTAGAACCTGCGGGTTGAGGAGATGGTTAGCGGGATCCGCGCTGGGCTGCTCCCATGCCGGAAGCGTGCGAGCAGGGGAATGGAGGCGGCACGAGCAAAGCGAGCGCGCAACGAAGGAGTATCCCTCTGCGGCGGAAGCGGGCACGCGAGAGGGCTTTCGGGGGGAGACCCCCCGAACCCCCCCTGCGGCCGGCGAGCTCGCACATGTGCTCGCTCGCGCATGTGTTCGCTCGCACATGTGCTCGCCCGCACATGTGCTCGCCCGCACATGTGCTCGCCCGCACATGTGCTCGCCCGCACATGTGCTCGCTCGCACATGTGTTCGCTCGCACATGTGCTCGCTCGCACATGTGCTCGGTTGGGGTGGCGCTCGCTCGCCGCTGCTCACTTGGTCATCTGCCCCATGCCCAGCCCCTTGGTATTTTTTCGTTTTTTGTGCTTCCTGAGCGCCTACGATTGAATGTTATAAGTGGTCTTTTGTAAACCTGCGCGCAGGGAGACTTACCTGGTAGAAAAACTGCTCCAGCGTCTTCTCCGCCCTGATCATTGCCACAAGGCACAATCCATAAGACCACGTGTCCACCTTCTCGTCGTAGTGGTCCCCGCGAATCACCTCCGGCGCAACGTAGATGGGCGTGCCCACCGAGGTCATCGTGCCGCCCATGTTCTGCGCCCTTGCCTCCCCGAAGTCCGTCAGCTTCAGCGTCCAGTCCCTCGTCAATAACATGTTGTCCGGCTTCAGGTCCCTGTGGATCACCGACTCCTTCCACCCCGCCTCCTCCTCCTCCACCTCGTTGGTCGCCCCGTTGTGGCGCTTCCCCCCGTCGCTCCAGTACCTGCGAGCGAGCACAAAGGAAGGGGTTGGTGTGAGAGCTCGGAGTAGTGTTCGGCCCGCGCCGGGCCAACAGAAAAAGCTCATCTACGGCGAAGCGAGTCACACGAGGGGCTGCCGGGGGGAGACCCCCCGAACCCCCCCTGCGGCCGGAGAGGTCGCACAAGTGCTCGGCCGCACAAGTGCTCGGCCGCACAAGTGCTCGGCCGCACAAGTGCTCGGCCGCACAAGTGCTCGGCCGCACAAGTGCTCGGCCGCACAAGTGCTCGGCCGCACAAGTGCTCGGTCGCACAAGTGCTCGGCCGCACAAGTGCTCGGCCGCACAAGTGCTCGGCCGCACAAGTGCTCGGCCGCACAAGTGCTCGGCCGCACAAGTGCTCGGCCGCACATGTGCTCGGCCGCAAATTCGCGCGGCGCGCTCTTACCGATGGTGGTGCAAATACTGCACCCCAAGCGCCGCCTCTAGAGCCATCCTCCACAGCCCCCCCTTCCACGTCAATTCTAATTCCTTCACGACGTGCTCGGGCGGCTTGTAAGCCGCCAGCGTTTCCTCCACCTGCTTCTTCAATCTGATGACTGGGGCAGCAATCAGCTCGGCCGCTTTTTGCCCCACGACTGAGTTGAGGAAGCCGAGGCTCCGCTGGAAGTTTGCATCAAACTTCATGAGGCGGAAGCATTCGCACCGCTCCCCCTCGCTGCCGGGAAGCTCCTTCAGGAGCGTCATGGACAAGGCTTCCACGCGGACCCGTCCCTTCTTCACCGGCCGTCTCTCGTCAACGATGCTGTAGTTGATGACTCCGAAGCTCCCGTCTTCGTACCGTCGCCGGCACCCCCTGTAGAGCGACTCGCGGTCGCTGATGGTGGGTACGTTGATGGGGATGACGAGCAACTCGGTCATGGCCGTGTAGTTGTGCTCGACCACGTCGATGTTGAGCGAGGCCCCATACCGCGGGTCCGCGAAGCACCCCATGGCTTGCTTCGGAGTGGCATTGACGATGCCGCGCGCAACTGCGCAGCCAGACTGCGTCTTGGGGTCGTACCTGATGAAATGTTAGTGCTCGACGCCTCACCCCCCCCCCGCGCCCCCCTCCCTTTTGACACGTACTTGCTGATGGCCATGACGCCGAGCTCCAGCAGCGGAGAGTTGTCCTCCCCGAGCACCTCCTGCCAACCTTCCTTAGGGTCCATCCTCTCGCGCCACCACTTGTCTAGCAACGCCTTGGCTTCCTGCTCCTTGCTCTTGTCAGCGTCCGTGATCTTCCCGCTGTCGTACTCTCCGTTCCAGTCGAAGCCCCGGTGTGTGACCTCGGGCAGCGGCGGCAACAAGCCGTACTTGCTCTCCTCGAGCAGCCGCCTGACATCCCGCTTGAGTTGCACGAGCGGCGCGGCATTGTACTTCTCTGCTTCCCCCGCAGCGATCTTGTTGACGAAGCCTAGGCCCTTCGCAAACTTGGGATTGATTCGGTTGAACCGGGTCACCTCCGACTGCGCCCCGCCGCTGCCCTCGACGGCCCTCACAATTTGGTAGCTGAAGCTGACCATGCGTACCTGCGTCGTTGTGCATAGAATGGGTTAGCTAGCGTCCTCGCGTACTGGCTCGCTGCACCGGCTTACCTTGCCCTTCTTGGGTGGTGCGCGCTTGTCCTTGACTGAGTAGGCCACCGAAGCGTAAGCGTCGTCTCCCGAGTGCTTGAAGTGGGCGATCCGGACCAGACTGTCGCGGTCGGAGATGCCGGGGATCTTGACCGGAATCTGGTAAAGGTACAGCCCAGTTGAGTACGTTCGCTCAATCGGCTTCTTCGAGGTGTCTGCTCCTCCGCTTCTTTCGTCGTTGTAGCGGGCCATGACCTGCGCCGGAGTGGCGTCAACCACGATGCGCCCGATGTTCAAGCCCTGCCTCGCTTCTTTGTCATATCTCTGGTACCCCGTGCAGCCTTCGTCAAGCGGCGACCCGTCCTCCTTCAAAATCGGCTTCCAACCTTGCCCCTTGCCTCCCAAGCACTCGGCCCAAGTCGAGTCCACGAGGGCTCTGCCTTCCTCCAGCTTCGTTCTGTCCATCTCAGTGTGCTGCGACTCGTCGTAGAGCGAGAGGTCGAAGCCATTCTCCACCGTCTCAGCCTCACTCCCGGTTGCCCCTTCTTTGCTCGTGACCTTCTTCATGGCCTTTCTTTCCGCCGTGTATACCTTGCCGCCCACAGTCCTCCGCAGCCAGTCCTCCAGGGAACCGTTCTCCACGAACTCCAGGCAACACGCGAAGAGCTCCTCCGACCAGCAGACGCCGACTAAATTGACCACGTTGGGGTGCGACAGGTTCTTCATCAGGAAACACTCGTGGCGGAAGCGCATCACATTCTCCTCGTTCACCGTGAGCAGCTGGAGGGGGGGGGGGGGGGGGGAGGGAGGTAAGGGGGGGTAAGGGGAGAGGGGAGGGGGAGGGGGGGCTCACCTGCTTCATCGCCACCTTGCCGCCCCGGTAGATCGCCAGGTTCACCACGCCGAAACTGCGCGAGCGAGTTAGCGTGTTTTTGGGTGCAGCATCTTCTTTGCGCACGCTTCGCTCGCGCCTCACCCGCCCTTGCCCAGCATCTTCTCCACCTTGAGCTCCTTGGAGTCAATCATGACCTCCTTCAGCTCGTCCTGCCGCTCCTTCGACACAGCTTGCAGCGCGTTCACCATCACCTTCAGCTCCTCCTCAGAGTGCTTCTTCAGACGCACCTCCTCCTCCAGCTCCTGGTTGACCAGCTCAAGGCGCAATTTGGACTGAGAGAAGCGCTGAATCTGCCCCCCCATCTCCCTCTCAACTAGCGCTGCGTGCCGCAGGTGGCGGCGGTAGAAGAAGGCTCCGACGAGCAGCAGGAACGATGCGACGCCCACCGCGATGAAAGTGGAGGTTTGATCCACTAGAGGTGGAGTAACCGCGATCTCGACGAGCTCGCCGTCGCCGATCGGCACGCCGTCCAGCGTAAACTCGAAGGTGATCGTGGCGTCGAGTTCCTCGGGGATGGGGATAGCACCCACGAAGTCTTCGTCAGGACTCAGAGACGCCGAGGACTCTTGGCCGAGCACCGTCATCTTGACCTTGAAGCCGGCGGCCGTGACGACCTTGTTGCCGTACGCGTCGCGGGGAAACACCTGGACGGTGATGGTTGCGCCAGGGTTGCTGACGATGCGCTTGGTGTCACCCAGGTTGTGCGTGGAAGAGGTGGCGTCGGCGGCAGCGGGGGAGACGTCGAAGCTGATGGGGGAGGAGGCCACCTCGGTGTTGGTGGTGTTGTGCACGATGGTGAGCCTGTTGGGGCCGGCCGCGGTGACAAGCTCGGAGAAGACCACGGTGCCGTCGTCGGCGCGGTTGATCTCTACAGGAACGCCGTCGTCGATCAAGCACAGGAAGACGTCGTCGAAGTGCTCCGTGGGGTTGCCGTGGAAGTCGTACGTCTCAATGGCGACGCGGAACTCCTCGCCGGCCTTGACGCTCGGGTGGAAGTCGAGCAGGCAGGAGTCCGGGTCCGTAGGCCCCTCGGAGACGAAGTACGTGTAGGGAGAGCCGCCGATGTGCTCCTCGTACCTGCGCAAAAGAAGTGAGTGAGCGGCGCAAGAAAGAGGAAGGCGGGGGTGAGGCAGCGACTTACTCGTTGTTGAAGACGTCTACGAGGATGAACGTCCACTGCCCGGCGTTGGGCACGTCCACGGCGAATCTGACCTCGCCTTCTTCTCCTTGAGACACGTCGCCGCTGATGATCTTCGTGAGCACGACGTTGCTCTCCGAGGAGGAAACGTCGCCGGTGGCCTTGATGGCGAAGTTGGAGAAGTCAACGTCGGTGGCGAGAGACTTGCCGAAGCGGTCCTTAAAGCCGGTCGCCGTGAAGGTGATGGGGGACGCGGTCGTGATGCTCGCACTCGCCAGGGACACCTCGGACAGCGACGCGAAGAAGCCCGGCTTGAAAGCTAACGAGGTCACGACCAAGGGAGAGTCGATGGAGTGGACCAGGTTGCCTTCGAAGTCGAACGCGTGGATCTCCAGGTTCTCGGAGTCGCCGACGATCACAAGGTCGTTGGTCTCGTCCACCATGATCGTTGTCGGCGACCAGCTGATGCGAGTCGATGGGCAGTCGATCAAGGTCGTGCAGTTGCCGTTGCCGCAGCTCAGCACAGCGGGCTCTTCATCGTCACGGGCGTGGATCAGAAGCGTGGCGTTCAGCTTCGAGCTCGAGGCGATCTTGGGATTCGGCCCCACGTCCAGCGATGCCCACATGGACGGACTCGTGATGCACTCTGCATTCGGCGTGCACTCGGTCCACAACTGAGTCTCCCCATCGGCGTTCAAGTACGCGACTATGATTGCGTTCGGGTCGTCAGGGTGGGCGCGCACGTCGTGCGGGACGAGGCCTCCTCTGGTGAAGTTGCCCATCACCACGCCGTCCATGGAGAAGAATTTGACCTCGTTGTCCCCGCCGCTGCACACCACGACCTGGACCTGTGGGGGGTCGAGAACGGGCAGGTGCAGGAGGCCACGGGGATCGCTCACGTTGGCAAACACGCCCACGAACTCGCCCGTGTACTTGAACTCGAGCACCTGCGCGGGGGGGGCGTTCGATAAGAACATGTTAGGCCTAAGGTGAAAGTCCAGGTGACCTTCTCAATCTCACCTGGTTGGACCCGAAGCTGGAGACGAGCATGTTGGAGGGAGAGATGAACTCGAGGGACTTGGGCGACGCCAGTGCGCTCCCAGTTTCTATGACCACGAGCTCGTCTGTCTGTTCGGAGTACGTCAAGAGCCCCCCTGTCGTCATCGCGGCGAAGAAGTTGTACGCAATCACTTCTGATTCGAAGCAGCTGGTCTCGTCGGTAGAAGCCGTCAGGCTTGTCTCGCCGAAAGCGCAAGAATTGCAGCCGGTTGCGCCAGCAAAGCTGTATTTTCCGGGCAAGCAGTCCACACAACCGGTAGCGCCAATGGCCGCGTTGGTGTACGTCCCGCTGGTGCACTCGGTGCATGCAGCAGCACTCGTCGCCGCCGGAGTCGCGCTCGCCTTGCCGGCCTCGCACTGCGACATGGAAGTTGATTAGCGACACATTGGCTTCGCGATCGCTTTGCCCCCGCCCAATCTTACCTGCTCGCAGCTCGCCGCTCCGACCGTGCTCATGTACGACCCAGCCGCGCAGTTCATGCAAGCCGCGACATCGGTGGTGCCGCTGAACTTGCCTGCCACGCACTCCTCGCACTCGTCGCCAGGTGCGAGGAAGGTGCAAGACACTCCAACATCGACATCGTGCCTGGGGCTAGTCCAGAACTGCTCGAATCTTGTACACGAGTCCAGGGTCGACTCCGTTCCTGCACAGGTCGCCTCGTACTGGTTGGTCGATCCAGACCCGTCATCCGTGTCGAATCTGCCGACCTTGCTGGCGCTGACCAGCGTGTAGCCCAGCTCGTTCCCCAGCTGCCGGCACGCAACCGCGGACTCGGCCTCGCCGCCAAGGTTCTCATGTCCTCCGAAGCTGGTGCTCCACCCGGCAATGGTGACCCAGTTGCCGCCGACCTTGACCTCGAGCCTGCCCTGCACCTGGCCCTCGGAGTCGAACGACGGCGTGCCCGCCGCGGTCTGCAGCCGGATCCCCGTCGTGTCGGGAACGACTCCGGTCGGGAACACGGGTTGGTTGCCGAGCCCACAGCTGCACTCGCTTCCGTCCTCGCTGTTTGTCTTGCCAGCTGCGCACTCGGTGCAAGCAGCGGCACTCGTCGCCGCCGGACTCGCGCTCGCCTTGCCGGCCTCACACTGCAACGAGGGTGACAGGACGTTAGTGAGTGAAGAACCTTGCGCTCGCTTCGCCCCCGCCTAATCTCACCTGCTCGCAGCTCGCCACTCCGACCGAGCTGTACGACCCAGCTACGCACTCAGTGCATCGAGAAGCGCCGTTGCTGTAGGAGAACGTCCCTGCTGGGCAAGGCGTGCAGGACGCAGCGCCCAGCTCCGAGGTCTCCCCCGCGGCACACGAGACGCAAGCGTCAGAGGCGGTAGCGTGAGAGTCCGGGTTGGCCTTGCCGGGAAAGCACTTGACGCATGCGGCCGAGTCCGCATCCGCGAACGTGCCCGCAGGACAGAAGTCGACGCAGACATCGCTGGTGTAGCGACCCGTCGGGCACTGCCGCTGCGGTGGCCGAATTTCTCGCCCGTCGTACAGCTGCTCGACATCGTCTTGCTGAAGCTCCATGTCGTTCCACACCCGCAGGAACGCGATGCTGCCGTGAAGGTGGCTGCTGTCCGTGATGGAGTAGTCATCCTGCGCGCGAGCGAGCGAACGAAGTGAGGTTAGTTGCGCGAGACGAGTGAGGGTTGGATTGACGCACCTCATAGCGCTCGCCCCAATTGCTTCTTCCGAGCCAATGCTGGGTGCGCGTCGAGACGAGGGGCTCATGACCGTTCGCATTGGTGCCGACGAGCGCGCCGTTTTTGTACAGCTTCATGGTCGTGCCCGACACAGTGGCGACGACGTGCGTCCAGGTGGACTCGTCCCAGCTGCTCGCTTGGAGATTCTTGTAATTCGTACCAGAGGCTCCCTGCCAGACTTCAGTCACGACAGTGCGCGAGTAACCCTCGTTGGCCAGGTACACGTTGTCGTCTCGGGGCCCGCTCCCGAAGCAGAAGACCGGCGACCAGTAGTTAAACGAGTCGTACTTGACGTATGCCTCGAAGCTCGTCGCCCCGCCCCACTCCCAGTCGTCCAGGTCAACGTAGTCGTCGACGCCGTCGAGCGCGACGCCGTCAGGTGTGCAGGCCGCCCCGTTGAGGAGGGTGGCCATCAGCCCCCCTCCGCTCGCATCCACGACAGGCACGCCGTCGGTGCAGTCCCTGAAGTCCCAAGCGTGGGTGGCGGTGGCGACGTCAGCGGCGGCCACCGGGAGGGTCAGCGCGAGGCCCGCGAGAGTCAGAGTCAGGGCTCCGTTCATGCCGCCCCCTCCGACCCGCTTGCGGAGGCCCACGTTCTCCTCGCGAAGAGCGCCAAGCTCAGAGTTGAGCCGTTGGACCTCGCTCTGAGCGAGAGCGAGCCTCGATTCGAGCGGCGCGGCCTCGACGTCCCTCAGCTCCTCCTCCTTCGCTCCCCCCCTCTCAACTGCCGCATCCATGAGCGCCTCGGTCTCCGCGGCGGCGGCCCCGCCGAAGACGCTCGCGAGGAGCTTCTGGGAGCCCTTCACCGACGACTTGCGCCCCGGCTCCTTCATCGCCCGCAGCTTCTCCTCCAGGTCCCCCTTCTGCGCCTTCATGTCCTTCTTTCTGTTCGGCAGGTAGCTCTTCCTCCCGATGAGGATCACGGAGACGAGCGCGTTGACGATGCTCAGGATCAAGGTCTTCAGGGGCCTGTTCCTCGCCGACCCGAGCTCAATGAAGAACACGAGGATGGACGGGATGCTCTCGATCATGACCCCGCGCAGCGCCATCTCTTCGAGGGCGATGTCCAGGTTCCTGTGCGAGAGCGGGGGGAGAGAGTTAGCGGTTGGGTTGGGAATTGGATAGGGGCGGAACGCACACGAGGTCGAGCTGGACCAGCGCGTTGTCGTGGCCGATCTCGCCGCCCTTCGAGTTGGGACCGAACAGCTTCAGGGCGTACCTGAGCGAGCGCAAGAGAGGTTAGCAGGGGGGGGGGGGGGGGGG
>BRYB01001480.1:0-11675 GCA_030267505.1 Tetraparma gracilis | reverse complement strand
CCCCCTCCGCCCCCCCTCCGCCCCCCTGCTCACCTCTTCCTACCCCCCAGTTCGGGCTTCGCAACCTCGTGTGGGTGTGGATCTCTGGTATCCTCAACGTGGGCAACGTCTTCAAGCGCCTCGACGGCGGCGACGGCTCGTACCGGATGGAGCTGCAGTCGGACCCCGCCATCCAGATGCTCCTCGCGCAGGTGAACCAGCACTTTCACATGGCCGAGGTGAAGTCGAACCGCTACCGGCGCCAGTTCTCCAAGTACGAGTACCTCTGGAACGCCGATCTGCACGAGATCTTCCGCCAGTTCCTCACGACGGCCATCAAGAAGGAGGAGATCAAGCCTCCGGAGCCAACCGAGACGGAGGGGGAGGAGGGTGCCGACGGCGCCGGCAGTGCCGACGTCGCGCTCGATGCCGACGACGCGAAACCCATCGAGTACAGGGAGACGCTCGACCTCGCCATGTTCGACGAGAAGATCAAGCAGTACCTCCACGTTCAGTCCGAGATCGAGGGCCTCCGCCACATCCACGACATGGACTTCCTGCGCATCAACGGGCAGCCCATCAAGCAGGCCATGGGCACGTGGGTGACGAAGTGGATGTACCTGTACACGGGCTACATCCAGAAGTACATCAGCGAGCAGGTGAGTTGGCCGCCCCCCTGCCCCACCTCCTCTTGCCTCGCCCGCCCCTGCTAACGCCCGCCACCAACACACACACAGCTGCTTGAGATCAACGAGTTCCAGCAGGTCGTGAACAAGGGCCTCGACGAGGAGCCGTCGTTGGAGGACAGGGAGACCCTCATGAAGATCATGGGCCACATCCGCGACGTGCGCAAGAGGATGCCCGTGATGAAGTCCACCTTTGGCCCTCTCCGGGACATGGTCATGCTGCTCAAAACTCACGGGATCACGCTCGATCTCGGGGAGGTGAACAACGAGCCCGCGGTCGAGTACCTCGAGCGCGCTCCCATGCTGTGGGACAACGTCGTGAACAAGACGTTCCGCGTGAAGGAGGAGATTCACCCCCTGCAGAACGCCATGGTTGACAACATCCGCAAGGACATTGGCGAGTTCAAGAAGCGCGCGAGCGACTTCTACCAGGACTTCAAGACAAACGCGCCCTTCGACTGGTCCTTCGACAAGCGCGAGGAGGTTCGTTCTTCAAAATCCGAGCCCCGCCAACACAACACAACCCCTCACTACCCTTACCTACTTCTTCTTCTTCGTCCCCCCCGCCCCCCCCCCCCCCGCAGGTGTACGCGAGCTTCGACGGGTACCTCGCGAAACTAGATGCGTGCGACGAGGAGGCCAAGACGTTCAACGACCTGGAGGAGCTCTTCGAGCTGAACCGCTCCCGGACGTCCGACCTCGCGTTCGTTCGCAGCGACGCCATGCTGCTCAAGTCCACTTGGGACTCGGTGAACATGGTCAAGAACCTCTTCAACTCGTGGCAGACCACTCTCTGGGCGGCCATCGACACCGAGGCGCTGCTCGACGAGGTGAAGGACCTGCAGGGCATGGTCAAGAAGATGCCCCGCTCCATCCGCGACTGGGGCGTCTACAAGAACCTGCTCGCCGAGGTGACAAACATGAGCACCGTGCTCCCTCTCGTGCACGAGCTGCGCACGCCGTCGATGCGCGACAGGCACTGGAAGATGCTTTCCATCATCACGCACAAGCACTTCGAGAAGACGCCCGCCTTCGCCCTTTCCGACCTGCTCGGGCTCGAGCTGCACAACCACGTCGAGGCCGTGCAGGAGCTCGTGGAGATCTCCGTGAAGGAGCTCAAGGTCGAGAAGAAGCTCACGACGATCGAGGACACGTGGACGAACCTCAAGCTCGAGTTCACCCGCCACAAGGACACCGAGGTCTACGTCATCTCGTCGCCCGACGAGATCCTCGAGACGCTGGAGCAGCACCAGATGGACCTGCAGACCATGGTGTCCATGGGCAAGTTCGTTGACTTCTTCAGGTCCAAGGTCGTCGGCTGGCAGGAGACGCTGTCCAACGTCGAGACCGTGCTCAAGCTCATCATCACGTGCCAGCGGGGCTGGACCTCCCTCGAGGCCATCTTCCTGGCCTCCCAGGACATTCGCGCGCAGCTGCCCGACGACACCAAGAGGTTCGAGGGCGTCGACAACGAGTTCAAGGAGCTCATGAAGGACGTGTCCTCCCGCCCGGGCGTCGTCGAGTGCTGCGCGACCGACGGCAGGGAGCAGTCCCTCACGACCATGAGCAAGGGGCTCGAGACGTGCCAGAAGGCGCTCAACGAGTACCTCGACACCAAGAAGAACATTTTCCCCCGCTTCTTCTTCGTGTCCAACGTCGCTCTCCTGGACATCCTCTCGAACGGCAACAACCCGCCCAAGATCATGCCCCACATCGGATCCATCTACGACGGCATCGGCCACCTCCAGTTCGTGGAGCAGGCTGCCGCCGAGACCGAGGGCGAGGAGGGCGAGGACGAGAAGAAGGACGAGCCCGCCACGCCCCAGATCCCCACCAAGGCTAACGCGATGCACGCGAAGGATGGGGAGGTGGTCAAGTTCGACCACGAGTTCCGCATGGAGGGCGCGGTGGAGGACTGGCTCAACAAGCTCACGAAGTACATGCAGAACACCCTCACGAACATCACCGAGGCTTCCTTGAAGGAGGCCGGCAACTGGGACGTGGACAACCCGCGCGAGAAGTGGCTGTTCGACTACGCCGGCCAGATCACGCTGCTCGCGTGCCAGGTGCTGTGGACGGAGGAGACCACGGGCGCTCTCGAGGAGTACGAGAACGGCACGGAGGACGCCGTGAAGAAGTACCTCGCGCTCTGCGTGAGCCGCCTCGAGTCCCTCATCAAGCTCGTCCAGGGCGAGCTCACGAGCGGGGACCGGACGAAGATCATTGTGCTCATTACCATCGACGTCCACTCGAGGGACGTCGTGGAGGGCCTCATCACCAAGAGGGTCGACAACGTGCTCGACTTCGCCTGGCAGTCCCAGCTCAAGTTCTACTGGATCCAGGAGAAGGGCGAGAGGGAGGTCTCTGCTCGCATCTGCGACTACCGCACGTCGTACAGCTTCGAGTACGTCGGGAACATCGCCAGGCTCGTCATCACGCCCCTCACGGATCGCTGCTACGTCACGCTCACCACGGCGCTCCGCCTCTACCTTGGCGGTGCCCCCGCCGGGCCCGCCGGTACCGGCAAGACCGAGACGACGAAGGACCTCGCCCGCGCGCTCGGCCTCGCGTGCTACGTGTTCAACTGCTCCGACCAGATGAACTACCAGACGATGGCCGACATCTTCAAGGGCCTCGCCCAGGTCGGCGCCTGGGGCTGCTTCGACGAGTTCAACCGTATCGAGATCGAGGTGCTCTCCGTGGTGGCCTCGCAGGTCAAGTCCGTGCTCGACTCCATCGTCAGGTGAGCCGAGTTCCCCCCCCCCCTTTCTCCCTCCACCACGCCCCCCCCCCCCCCGCTAACTAACTCGCTACGCTCGTGCAGGTTCGCCGTCCCCGGCAACAGGGACAAGAAGTACGCCAACCTCGCCGCCGGCACTCCGCCGGCCGTCGTCGGCTACTTCGACTTCTTCGGCGAGGACATCGCGCTGATCCCCACGTGCGGCTTCTTCATCACGATGAACCCGGGATACGCCGGCCGTACCGAGCTGCCCGAGAATGTAAAGTGCCAGTTCCGCAGCTGCTCCATGATCCGCCCCGACCTCAAGCCCATCTGCGAGAACATGCTCATGTCCGAGGGCTTCATCTCCGCGCGGGCACTGTCTGTGAAGTTCGTGACGCTCTACGAGCTGTGCGGCGAGCTGCTCTCGAAGCAGGCCCACTACGACTGGGGCCTTCGCGCCGTCAAGTCCGTGCTGCGCGTCGCGGGCAACCTCAAGCGCGAGGACACTACCGTTCCTGAGGACGGCGTGCTCATGCGCGCGCTCCGTGACTTCAACACGCCCAAGATCCCCGCCCAGGACTCCCCCATCTTCCTCCGGCTCATTGCGGACCTGTTCCCCGGGCTCGACGTCCCCACGAAGATCAACGAGACCTTGAAGGAGCAGTGCCTGAGGGCCGCGAAGGACATGAACCTCCAGGCCGAGCCCACCTTCATCACCAAGGTGACTCAGTACCAGGAGCTCCTGGACGTGCGCCACTCCGTCATGCTCCTTGGGCCCGCCGGTTGCGGCAAGTCCACGGTCTGGAAGGCGCTGCAGGCGTGCCACAACCTGGACAAGCCCAAGGCCGTGAGCGTGTCCGAGATCGTGAACCCCAAGAGTGTCACGAGCGACGAGCTCTACGGCTACATGACCATGTCCAAGGACTGGAAGGACGGATGCCTGTCCATCGTGATGCGCAACATGTGCAAGTGCTGGGCCCCGTACACGGCTGCTCAGGATCAGCAGTGGGTCGTGCTCGACGGCGATATTGACGCTGTGTGGATCGAGTCCATGAACACCGTCATGGACGACAACAAGGTGAGCAACAGCGAGCCCGAACGAAATGCACGTGAACCTTTTCGTCTAATCCAACCCTCTCCTTCTCGCAGGTGCTCACCCTCGTGTCCAACGAGCGTATCCCGCTCACCGCGCCGATGCGTATGATCTTCGAGATCAACTCGCTTAAGAACGCGACTCCCGCCACCGTGTCCCGCGCCGGCATCCTGTTCATCAACGAGACCGACATTGGGTACCAGCCTGCTGTGGACAGCTGGATCGCGGTTCGGCCGGACGAGGTCGAGAAGAGCGTGCTGCCGTCCCTCTTCAACAAGTACGTGCCGGGCCTCGTCGAGATGATGGCCGACCCCGCCATGGAGACCCTCGTGGAGATCACGACGATCAGCTGCGTGCAGACCCTGTGCTACATGCTCGCGGGGTGCCTGGAGAAGGTCTCCAAGGCGAACAAGAGTGCCGAGTTCATCGAGAAGGTCTTCGAGTACTGCGCCATCTGGAGCTTCGGCGGCATGGTGTCCGTGGACAGGACCAACGACTGCAAGAAGAGGTTCAGCAAGGCGTGGAAGAGCACCTTCAAGGGGCCCATGACGTTCCCCGCCAACGGCACCGTCTTCGACTACTTCGTGGACTTCGCCACCGGCGCGACGGAGTCCTGGGCCACCAAGGTTCCGGAGTTCAACGGCCACGATGCCGCGTTCGCGAACATCGTCGTGCCCACCGTCGACCTCGTGAGGCTCACGTCGCTCGCGGACAACCTCCTGAAGCAGCAGCGCCACGTGCTGTTCGTTGGAGGCGCGGGCACCGGCAAGACGTCGCTGGTGAAGGAGTACCTGAGGAACCTCAGCGAGAACACCGTCCAGTGCACGATCAACATGAACTACTACACGGACTCGGCGAGCATTCAGACCCAGCTGGAGCAGCCCATCGACAAGAGGAGCGGGAGGTCGTACGGGCCGCCCACGGGCAAGAACCTCATCTACTTCGTGGACGACCTCAACATGCCGAGGGTCGAGACCTACGGCACCCAGACGCCCATCGAGCTCATCAGGCAGCACATGGACTACAAGAGCTGGTACGACCGCACCGACCTGGGCCTGAAGAAGTTCATCCACGACGTGCAGTTCATGGCGGTCATGAACAACAAGAGCGGCAGCTTCAGCGTGAACCCGAGGCTCCAGAGGCACTTCAGCTCTTTCGCGTGCGCGCTCCCTGAGGAGGAGGACCTCGTGCTCGTGTACAGGACCATCCTGGACAACCACCTGAAGATGTTCCCGAACAACGTGTACAAGATGTGCAACGCCATCGTGGACGCCACGATCATCGCCCACAAGGAGGTGAGGAGCGCGCGCGCGAAGGGGATTGCAATTTCGTCCGTCTAACTTTTTTCTTCTGCGCAGGTGTCGTCGCGCTTCTTGCCGAGCGCGGTTAAGTTCCACTACAACTTCAACATGAGGGACCTGAGCGCCATCGTGGAGGGCATCGTGCAGTCCAAGCCGGAGTACTACTCCGGTCCGCTCAAGCTGTGCAGGCTGTGGATGCACGAGTGCCTGAGGGTGTTCACCGACAGGATGGTGAGCCAGACTGAGGCCTCGAGGTGCAACGACCTGCTGCAGGACGTCGCGAAGAGGTTCTTGGACCAGGACCCGGAGGAGCTGTTCGCGGAGCCGAACATCTTCACCAGCTTCGCGACGCGCACGATCGACGAGCAACCCGCCTACCTGCCCATCGGGGACATCGCGGAGCTCAAGGCGGTGCTGGAGCTCAAGCTGAAGGAGTACAACGAGAGCAACCCCATCATGGACCTCGTGCTGTTCGAGAACGCCATGGAGCACGTGACGAGGATCGCGAGGATCGTCGGGCTGCCCGGAGGCAACGCGCTTCTCGTGGGAGTCGGGGGCAGCGGCAAGCAGTCCCTCGCGAAGCTCGCGTCCTTCATCTGCGGCTACACCGTCGCCCAGATCTCCGTCACGAGCGACTACGGAGTGGCCGACTTGAAGGAGGAGCTGAAGGAGCTGTACAAGAAGGCCGGCGTGAAGCCCGCCGAACCCATGACGTTCATGATGACCGACTCCCAGATCATCGACGAGAAGTTCCTCGTTTACGTGAACGATCTGCTGAGCTCCGGGGTAATCCCCGACTTGTTCGCTAAGGACGAGTACGACGCGATCTTCGGGAGCCTCAGGAACCTCGCGAAGGCGGCGGGCGTCCAGGACACGAGGGAGGCCATGATGGACTTCTTCATCGAGCGGGTGAAGGCGAACCTGCACGTGGTGCTGGCGTTCAGCCCAGTCGGCGAGGCCTTCAGGATCAGGCCTAGGAAGTTCCCAGGCCTCATCAACTGCACCGCCATCGACTGGTACCACCCGTGGCCCAAGGACGCGCTCGTGTCCGTCGCGCACAGGTTCCTTGAGGACGTCGAGCTCAACAGCCCCGAGATCAAGGAGAACATCTGCTACCACGTCGCGGAGGTCCACCTGAGCGTGGGCGAGGCGAGCAAGAAGTACCTCGCGGTGGAGAAGAGGTACAACTACACGACGCCCAAGTCCTTCCTCGAGCTCATCGGCTTCTACAAGAGCCTGCTGGGGGTCAAGAGGAAGGACCTCAGGGACTCGATCGAGAGGCTGGACACGGGTCTCACGACGCTCAGGAACACCAACGACGACGTTACGAAGCTGAAGGAGGACTTGGTGGTGAAGATGGTGGAGGTGGAGAAGAAGAAGGAGGTCACCGACGAGCTGCTGAAGGAGATGGGTCTGCAGAGGACGGAGGCCGAGGCTCAGCAGGAGATCGCCACGGTCGAGAAGAAGAAGGCCGACAAGGCCGCCGCCGAGGCGAGCAAGATCGAGGCGCAGGCCGACGGGGACCTGAAGCTGGCGAAGCCGGCCCTCGACGCCGCGCAGGACGCCGTGAACTGCCTCGACAAGAACAGCCTCACCGAGCTCAAGGGCTTCGGCACCCCGCCGGCCGGGGTCGAGAAGATCACCCACGCGTGCCTGATCATGATCAAGGGCGAGAAGAAGAACTTCGGCTGGGACAATGCCAAGAAGATGATGGCCAAGGTGGACGCGTTCCTGGAGCAGCTCCAGAACTACAAGGGCGAGGACATCCCGGAGGACGTCGTGAAGAAGGTGCAGCCTCTGCTGGCGGACCCGGTCTTCACGTACGAGAAGATGAAGGGCAAGAGCATGGCCGCGGCGAACCTGTGCAACTGGGTCGTGAACATCATCGGGTTCAACCAGATTTACAAGAAGGTCAAGCCGCTCATGGCGAGTCTGGCAGCGGCGAGGGAGACGAAGCAGCAGGCCGAGGACCAGCTCGCTTCCGTCGTTGCCGTTATGACGAACATCGAGGAGAAGCTCAACAAGCTGCAGAGCAACTTCCTGGAGGCCACTGAGGCCAAGAAGGAGGTGGAGGAGATGGCCAAGGCCTGCCAGGATAGGTTGGATCTGGCCGAGCGCTTGACTAGCGGGCTGAGCAGTGAGAACGTGAGGTGGGGCAAGGAGATCGACAACCTGAGGAGGCAGGAGATCACGATGGGCGGGAACGTGCTGCTCAGCGCCGCGTTCGTGTCGTACGTGGGCGCTTTCGGAAGCGAGTTCAGGGAGAACCTGTGGAAGGGCGTTTGGCTGCCGGATCTCGTGAGCAGGGAGATCCCTCTCACCGAGGGCATCGACGTGCTCTCGGTGCTGACCAACGACGCGACCGTCGCGAACTGGCAGAACGAGGGGCTGCCCGCGGACAGGATCTCGGTTGAGAACGGCGCCATCATCAGCAACGCTGAGAGGTGGCCCCTGATCATCGACCCGCAGCTGCAGGGCATCAAGTGGATCAGGAGCCACGAGGAGGCCAGGTGCAAGAAGAACGGCACCGAGCTGGTGGTCCTGAGGCTCGGGGCCAGGGGCTGGATGAACCAGATCACGTCTAGCCTGGAGTCCGGGAACACCGTCATCATCGAGAACCTGGGCGAGTCGATCGACGCCGTGCTTGACCCCATCTTGATGAGGAGCATCTACAAGAAGGGCAAGAGCATGTTCATCAAGGTCGGCGGGGACGAGGTTCAGTACGTGCCCGCGAGTGCGCGAGCGAAGCGCGCAAAGAAGGTGCTGCTCCTGCCCCCCTTGTTGCGCCCTCCTGCTCCTGCCCGACTAGACTAACAAACCCAACCCTTTTTGCGCAGGTACGACCCCAATTTCCGGCTCTACCTGCAGACGAAGCTGTCGAACCCGCACTACAAGCCCGAGATCGCGGCGCAGTGCACGCTCATCAACTTCATCGTCACCGAGAAGGGGCTCGAGGACCAGCTCCTCGCCAAGGTGGTCGGCTTCGAGCAGCCCGCCCTGGAGAAGGAGAGGAACGACCTCGTGCAGAAGTTCAACGAGTACAAGATCCAGCTGCAGCAGCTCGAGGACGACCTGCTGTACAAGCTCGCCAACGCGCCGGCTGACATCCTGTCCGACATTCCCCTCATCGAGGGCCTGGAGGCCACGAAGGAGAAGGCCAGCGAGATCAACGCCGCTGTCAAGAAGGGCAAGGAGACCGAGATCGGCATCAACGAGGCGCGCGAGGTTTACAGGCCTGTGTCCAGCGAGGCGAGCATGCTCTACTTCATGCTTCTCAAGCTGTGCGCCATGAACCACATGTACCAGTACGTGCCGCCGCAAATGACACGTTGAGCGGAATGGATCACTGCTAACTTTCTCTCTCTCTTTGTTTCCTGCGCAGGTACTCGCTGGACTCGTTCACCACCTTCTTCATGAAGGCGCTCGGGAAGGCCGAGGGCGAGGGCGTGGGGAACGCCAGGGTGCAGTCCCTGATCAAGGTGGTGCGGTGGACCATCTTCACCTGGGTGAGCAGGGGCCTGTTCGAGAAGCACAAGCTCACGTTCCTGACGCAGTTGACCCTGGGCCTGATCGCCAAGGGGTCGATCGGGGAGCAGTGCGGCTACGACCAGCAGGGCATGGACTTCCTGCTCAAGGCCGCCCGGAAGGACGGCGACGAGAGCCCGTTCGAGTGGCTGCCGGAGGGTAACTGGAACACGGTGAAGGCTCTGTCCGAGCTGGAGGGCTGGGAGAAGCTCGCCGGGGACATCGAGGAGAACGGCGCCAGGTTCCTGGAGTGGTACGAGCGCGACGCGCGCCCCGGTCGGAATGTAAAATCAGCTCACTCCTCCTCCTCCTTTCTTCTTCGCAGGTTCTCGCTGGTGTCGCCGGAGGAGGAGAAGCTGCCCATGGACTGGAGGGAGCTCGACAAGCGGCCCTTCCAGAAGCTGCTCGTCATCAAGGCCCTGAGGCCTGACCGGATGCTGCCCGCGCTCAGGACGCTCATCTCCAGCGTGCTGCCGAGCGGGTCCGAGTTCGTGACGTGCGACTCGAAGCTGAACTCGTTCCAGATCGTGCAGGAGGCGTACGCGGACTCGACGCCCACGACGCCCATCTACTTCATCCTGAGCCCCGGAGCGAACGTCGCCGGAGACGTCGACAAGCTCGCCAAGCTGCAGAAGATGGTCGTCGGCGAGTCGTACTTCAACATCAGTCTCGGCCAGGGGCAGGACAAGATCGCCAACGAGAGGCTCGACACCGGGCACAAGATGGGCCACTGGGTCGTCCTGAACAACGTGCACCTGATGCCCAAGTGGCTCAAGGTGGTTGAGAAGAAGCTCGACGAGTTCGCGCTGAGTCCGGGGAATGCGAGGTTCAGGATGTTCCTCACGAGCGACCCGAGCAACGGCATCCCCATTGGATTGATTGAGAGGTGCATCAAGCTGACTAACGACCCGCCGTCCGGGCTGAAGGCCAACTTGATCGGGGCCATCTCCAGCCTGAGCAAGGAGGAGTACGAGGACCTCGAGCCCAGGACGAGGGGCATCCTGTTCGGGCTGTGCTACTTCCACAGTCTCATGATCGAGAGGAAGAAGTTCGGAGGAATCGGGTACAACATGAACTACCCCTTCTCGCTGGGAGACCTGAGGGACAGTGCGAAGTGCCTGCAGAACTACATGGAGAACGCCCCGGTCAAGATCCCGTGGGCGGACCTGCAGTACATCTTCGGAGAGATCATGTACGGAGGCCACATCGTCAACGACTTCGACAGGCTCATGTGCAAGAGGCTCCTGGAGTTCCTGATGAAGGACAACTTGCTCGACGAGGGTTCGATGTACCCGTACCCGGACAACGAGAAGGAGAACTTCAAGGCGCCGAGCACGAGCACGAGCTTCAACAGGGTGCTGGAGCACATCGAGATCGAGATGAAGGAGAGCCCGCTCGCGTTCGGGCTCCACACGAACGCCGAGGTGGGCTTCAGGACGCAGCAGTCGGAGGCGCTCTTCGCGACCATCGTCGAGATCTCGCCGGCGGCTTCGGGCGGCGGGGATGGCGGGGAGGGCGGGCAGTCGAGCCAGAACGTCGCCGAGAGCGCGCTGCAGGACATCCTCGACATGTTCAAGGACACGAGGTTCAGCTTGTCCGAGATCACCAGCGCGCTCGAGGAGGTCGGCCCGTACCAGAACATGTTCCTCCAGGAGTGCGAGCGGATGAACCTGCTGCTGGTGGAGATGTGCAGCAGCCTTGAGGCGCTCAACCTCGGGTTCAAGGGGGAGCTGACGATGACGGACAGGATGGAGGAGCTGCAGATGGCCCTCTTCATGGACAGGGTTCCGGGGACCTGGCAGAAGCTTGCCTATCCTAGCTTGAGGAACCTGGCGAGCTGGCTGAGCAACCTGAACGACAGGATCGTGCAGATCAGCGACTGGACGAGCATCCCGAGCGAGATCCCCACGGTCACGTGGCTGAGCGGGCTCTTCAACCCCCAGGCGTTCTTGACGGCCGTCATGCAGGTCTCCGCGCAGGCCGCGAACTTGGAACTGGACAAGCTGAGCGTCATCTCGGAAGTCAGCAAGAAGATGGACGCCACGGACGTCACCGCGCCGTCGAGGGACGGCGCGCTCATCCACGGACTCGTCATGGAGGGAGCCAGGTGGAATCTGACCAACGGGGTGCTCGACTCGAGCCAGCCCAGGGAGATGTTCTGCCCCATGCCGGTCATCAACATCAAGGCCAACATCGTCGACCGCCTCGACCAGAACACTTATCTGTGCCCAGTCTACCAGACGGCGCAGAGGGGACCCACCTACGTCTTCAGCGCGCAGCTCAGGAGCAAGGTCACCCCGGCGAAATGGACTCTCGCCGGTGTCGCCATGCTCTTGGATGTCGTGTAGGGGGGGGGGAGGGGGGAGGGG
>BRYB01001428.1:0-16060 GCA_030267505.1 Tetraparma gracilis | reverse complement strand
GGGGTGTTGTGAGCTGGGCGGGCGGGGAGGCGGTGCGGGTGGGCCGAGGCTAAGCTCTGATGCTGGGCAGCTCGCTCAAGTCGGGGTCAGCTCCTGTCGTTGTTGCGGGGGGGGAGGAAAGCGGAGCAGTTTTTTGCGGCGGCAGGTAGGGTCCACCGCGAGCGCGCTCCCCCCACCTTGCGAGTTTTGCAGCGAAGCAGCGTTGGGCTGCGGCGGCTAGGGCAAGAAAAGTACCCTGCGGCTGTGCACTTACGGCTCCGCCTCCCTCTTCCCTTCGCCGACAGAAGACGGCAGTGCGCGCTGTCCCGCCGTTGTTGTTTCGCAACGCCTCCACCCCTTAATTACTGCCGGGTCCCCCCTCAAAGGTCCCCCAGCGTCTGCCCCCCCATCCCCCCCATCCCCTTCTCCGGCAGCTTCGCCCCCCCCTGCTGCTGCTGCTGCTGCTGCCCCATCACGTCCCCCGGAATGAGCAGCACGCTGCTGAAGTCCACCTTGCCCCCCCTGCGCATGCCCGCGACGAGCTCGTCGAGGTCCATGATGTGGATGGCGGGCTCGGCGGCCGCCGCCTCCTCGGAGCCGCCGGCGAACCGCTGCCACGTGCTGACCATGTCCGCCAGGCTCAGGTACAGCGGCGTCATGGTCTTCCCCTCGGCGCCGCCCTCGCCCTGCGTCTTCACGCGCATCTGCTGGATGAGGAACACGGGCACGTTGCCGTGCGTCTCGTTGAAGCGCTCGGACGTCATGGCGCGCTCGAGCGCCTTGCGCGCGAGCTCGTCCGTCATCTCGCCCGCGGCGCGCATCTCCTCCCCGTCCGAGCCGTCGATCGTCAGCAGCATGCGCGCGCCCACGAGGTCGCGCGTGTCCGGCACCAGCCTGTACTCCACCGCCTCCTCCCCCCCGCCCCCCGCGCCCCCCGCGCCGTCCGCGCCCGCAGCGCCCGCAGCGCCCTCCTTCTGCTCGCTGCTCACGTCCACCACCCTCGCCCCGGCGTCGGTCTCGTTCTTCAGCACCTTGAAGTACACCTGCCCCAGCCGGAACACCGCCAGCTTCAGCTCCAGCTCCGGCTGCGCCTTCACGAGCTCGTGCATGGTCTGGTTGGCCATGCGCCGCGAGAGGTAGAAGTGCACCATGGCCTTGCTCGAGCCAGGCGCCTTCAGCACCACGGTGGAGCCGGCGGGGGAGGCCACGGCGTACAGGGGGATCTTGTCCAGCAGCGAGGAGCACTCCTCCTCGGACATGGGCGGGAAGGTGGGCGAGTCTTCGGGCGAGTCTTCCGGGGAGGGGGCGGCGGGGGAGGGGGGGGCGGCGGCCGGGGAGGAGCCCTTGCCGAAGAGGGCGCCGCCGCGGCTCACGAAGGGGGCCCGGGGCGGCTGGGGGAGGAAGGGGGCGGAGAGGGCGGGGGAGAGGAGGGAGAGGAGGAGGAGGAGGAGGAGGGGTAGGTGGGGCGGCTGCATGGCTGGCAAGGGGCTGTCGTCGAGCGGGGAGGGTTAGGACGTGATGTCGGCGATGTGGGTGTTGGCGGGGGCGGGGGGGGTTTGGGAGCAGCGCAGCGCGGCGAATCAACCCGGAAAGACACGCATCGCTGGGACGTTGTTCACGACGGCAGCGATTACCTACTTTGAGAAGTGGAGCGCTCGCCCTGGCAGTTCCTCCTGTCCTGTCCTGGAGTCGGGCTCCACACCCCCCCCTCTCTTGCCGCCCCCCCCCAAATGCTGTGGTTCCGGCGCGTGTCCTCCGTGCTGGACGACGGCGCCTCCTCCGGGCGCCCGCGCGCCCCCCCGCCGCCGCCGGCGCTCGCGTCGCTGCTCGACTGCCTCGTCGGGTTCTTCTCCCAGTCTGCCCTCATGTGCACCTGGGCCGGCCTTTCCGCGGCCGCGCTCTGCGCCGGCCTGCTGCGGCTGCCCCCGCCCGCCCACCGGCAGAAGGCCTCCGGCGCGCTCAAGATCTACGCAGGCTACTTCCTGCTCACGCGGCTGCTGTGGATGAACGGGCGGGGGCGGTTCCTGAGGCCGAATCTGCCGAGGAGGGTCCAGGAGTGGCTGCTGCTGGCGCTGACATCCAGCGCCATCCGGTGGCACCGGCCGGCTAACCTTCTGGTGGTCTCCCCTTCCTCTCCCGCCCCCGACCCGAGCACAGACCCCTCCTCCCCCCCCCGCCCCACTAGTGACCTCTTGCTCGCCTCCCCGTGCGTGTACATGGCCGAGCCGCACGGCGTGGGCAACGGCATCCTGGCCTCCATGGAGTACATAACGAAGACGCGGCAGGCGTACAACGCTGCGTACAACGCTGCGTACAACGCTGCTCGGCTGCTCTCCCCCTCCCTGCCCCCCTCCCTGCCCCCCTCCCCCACCCCGCACAACTCCCCGGTGGTGCTCGGCTCCAAGAACGTGTGCCTGGTGCCGCTGCTGGTGGAGTTCACGTGGCTGTTCTGCGGCGCGTCGGGGATGGAGTTCGCGGAGGACGTGCGCGACATCCGGCGCGCGCTGCGGAGCGGCCGGGACGTGACGGTGGTGCCCTCCGGCTTCGCGACGATCGGGACGGGCGGCCGGGTGGACTGGCGGAGGAGGCACCGGCTGTTCACGTTCGTGAGGCGGGAGGCGGAGCGCGCGGGCAGGCGCATCAACCTCGTGCCGGTGCTGTGGTTCTACGAGCTGGGCGCGTACCGCTGGTTCATGCTCGGGGGCTCGTACTGGGAGCGGCTGCGGGTGAAGACCAGGCTGCCCCTGGGAGGCTTCGCGATGGGGCACAGCCCTCTCACGTTCTGGCTTCCCAAGCGCGGGCCGTGCATGATCGGCGTCGGGCGCCACGTCGCTTTGGGCCCCGGCGCCGACGAGCCCGCCCCCCGCCCCTCGGCTTCCGCCGCCTCCTCCCCCCCCCGCCCCTCGGCTTCCGACGCCTCCCCCCCCCCCCGCCCCTCGGCTTCCGCCGCCTCCTCCCCCCCCCGCCCCTCAGCTTCCGACGCCTCCTCCCCCCCCCGCCCCTCGGCTTCCGCCGCCTCCTCCCCCTCCCGCCGATCGTCGCTGTCACGCGGGCCCCAGCACTGCGCGCGCTGCGACGCGAACGTGGGCGGCCTGTTCCGGCGCAGGCACCACTGCAGGCAGTGCGGCCGGGCGGTGTGCGGGCGGTGCTCCGACCCGTACCGGGCCGTGGTGACCGCCAGGGCGTGGGTGCGTGCGCGACACGAAGCAAGATCACCGATGACGTTTTTTAACCCCGCCCCGCTCGCGCGTAGGACGACCCCGCTCCCGCCACCGCGCCGGTGAGGGTCTGCGCCGACTGCCACGAGGTTCTGTCCGAGCGGCCGCCGAAGCTGGTGAAGCAGCTCTCGACAGACTCAGTTAAGACGGAGCGCGAGGCGGCCGAAGCGATCAAGATAAAGTTGGGCGAATCGTACGACGAGCTCTTCGCCTTATGCAGAGCGGAGTGGGAGGCGCAGCCTTCCGCCAAGAGCGCGGTGGCGATCCGAGAAGGAGATTGGCAGATGCAAGTGGTGAGCGAATCAGTATAATAAATTTGTTGATCCAAGAAGATTCTCTCGCGATTATCTCCGCTCTGTCCTACTACTCAAACACCCCAACAACCACACCACATTCGCAAGCGCTTTCGCAAAAGCTCCCAATCCACTCCCCCTCCCCTATCCCGTCCCTCAACGGTGTCGGTTCAAGCTCGCATCCCGGTAGCCCCCCCTAGTCACCCCCGCTCTCTCTCTCTCTCCTTTCCTCTGTCGTGTCGCCGTCATATGTTTTTGTTTCTGTGTCCGCCTCGTACAATCCTCCCCTTCAGTATGTTCCTTCTCCTCCCCTCTCCCCCCCCCCCCCCCTCCTCCCCCCCTCCCCCCCTCCCCCCCCCGACCCCTTACGCGACATCCATGATGAGCGCGACGCCGGCCAGCACCCAGCGGGCGGGGGGCGACTTGGTCTTGAGCTGCGCCTGGAAGACGTAGGTGGGTCCGCGCTGCTCGGTGATGTAGACGGGGCACATGTAGATGCCCTGGACGTCGGCCTTCTCCTTGGAGACGGCCTTGACGTTCATGATGGGCATGACGCTGAACATCTCCTTGGGCAGCGACTTCTCGATCTGGAGCGACGCCTGGTCCCACCTGGCGCCCTGCATCTGCATGCCGACGATGTAGGCTCCGTCCCTGCTGGTTCCGTCGAGCTCCTCCACGGCCATCTTCTTGGTGACCTCCGTGAAGGTCACGAGCGTGTCGAGGGGAATGTTGGCCTTCTGGGCGGTGACCTGGCAGATGGCGGTCAGGAACGACATGGGGTTGATCATGCCGCCGATCCACGTGACCTTGGGGATTTCCGCGGGGTTCGCGCTCCACTCCTCGAGCTGGTTGAGCCTGTCCATGAAGTTGGCGCTCCAGGACGCGAGCGCCCTGAGACTCGGCCATCCCTTCTTGGACCACGTCGCGGGGACGGAGTCCATGTAGAAGGAGTCCATGAGGGTCTCCATGCTCTCGCTCATGGTGAGCTCTCCCGCGAAGCCGAGCTGGAGCTCCTTGATGGACCTCTTGATCTCCGTCAGCAGAACGTTCATGACGTCCATCTCCTGGATGAAGACGTTCTGGTACGGGCCCTGCTCGTCGAGTCCCCTCGCGAGCTCCTCGATGTCGAAGGTCTTCTCGCCGTACTTGTCGAGGAAGTCCTGGGCGACGGTCTCGGCGATCTGCTGGGGCGTCACCACGCCCTCGCCGGCTCCGCCGGCGACCCTCGGCTGCAGCTCCAGCAGAGTCTTGAACATGTTGTTCGACTGGGTGGTCCTGAAGTCGATCTCGGCGTTGGGGTGGAGCCCGAACGCGATGGGCGTGTCGGGGCCCATGGTGTCGATGTGCTCGACGTACTTCTCGAACGTGGTGGGCGCGGGGCTCATGAAGCTCACGCCCTTCTCGTCCTCGGCGAACGGGTACATCTCGGTCTCGTCGAGCAGCTCGTCCTTCATGAAGAAGTCCAAGTAGGACATGGCCATGAGACGATCGAAGTCGTTCACGATGTGTCCGCCGTACATGATCTCTCCGAAGATGTACTTGAGGTCCTGCCACGGGATCTTGCCGCCTCCCGAGTTCTCCATGTAGTTCGTGAGGCACTTGCACGAGTCCCTCAGGTCGCCCATGGCGAACGGGTACATCATGTTGTAGCCCATGGGCCCGTAAAGCTTCCTCTCCATCAAGATGGAGTGGAAGTGGCACAGTCCGAACAGGATGCCCTTGGTCTTGGAGTCGGCCTCCTCGATCTGCTCCTTGGGGAAGAAGCACCAGGCGCGCTTCAGGTTGGCCTTGAGGCCGGCGGGCGGCTCGTTCGTGAGCTTGATGCACCTGTTGAGGATGCCGATGGGCACGGCGTTGTTCGGGTCACTCGTGAGGAAGACCCTGAACTCCTCGTGGCTGACCTCCTGGGCGTACTCGTCGAGCTTCTTCTCGAGCTCGATGAGCCAGCTGGGCATCAGGTGCACATTGTTGAGGATCACCCAGTGGCCGTTCCTGTGAGCGGTCTCGAGGTAGTTCATCGCGACCTTGTCCTGGCCCTGGCCCATGGAAACGTTGTGATACTTCTCGCCCTTGACGAATCCGTACTTGTCGGCCATCTTGTCCAAATCCGCCACGACGTTCGCGCCGGGCGACAGGATGAAGTAGATGGGCGTCACCGAGTTGGCGTCAGTCAAACTCTGGTCGAGGATCTCGATCGAGTTGAGCGCGCCGTCGCAGTCCGCGTACGCGTTGCCGTTCGGGAGCACGCCCCTGATGAAGGCGCCGAGCGCGGTGGTGATCCTGTCGGGCCTGAGGCACCTGATCACGAGCATCTTCATGAAAGGGTTCCTGTCGAGGCCCGCCCAGTCCAGGGGAAGCTTCTCGTTCTCGGGGCTGAGCGTGTTGAACCACTCCCGGAACCTGGGCGCGGCCTCCACGAGGTCCGTTCCGAACTTGGCGAAGTCGTCGAGGTCGGCGAGCGCCATGGCGGCGTTCCACGAGGACGTGGGCAGCCACGAGAGCTGGTTGGCCTGGTCGAGCTTCACCGGGCCCCTCATGAGGAACTGGAAGTGCACCTCGTTCCAGTCCGTGTCGCCGATGATGCCCCTCTTCATGAGGTTGAAGGCCAGCTGCGACAGGAGGATGAGCTTGTCCCTCTCGAACAGGCCCCTCGCGACCCACGTGAAGATGGTCATCCTCAACGACTCGCGAAGATTCAGGACCCTGTCCGGGAGGCTGTCGGCCTTCGGCGTCTTGCCGATAGACTTGAAGAAGAAGAAAACGTAGGAGTCCAGCGAGTACCTGCGAGTGGCAAGAGCAGAGTTAGCGGAGCACGAAAGGGTTTGCGCCGTAGACGAGCACCTCTTTTGCGCTCGCTTCGCTCGCGGCGCTCGTACTGGTACATGTGGTTGATGGCGCAGAGCTTGGTCAGCAGGAAGTAGAGCATGGCGCCCTCGCTGGCCTGGGGCCTGTAGGCCTCCCTCGCGACGCCAATCTCGGCCTGCGTCTTCTTGCCGATCTCGACGGCGATGTTGATCTCGGTAGACGTCTGCTTCGTGGCCTCCAGGCCCTCGATAAGCGGCACGTCGGACAGAATGTCCTCGGGCGCGTTCGCGAGCCTCTCGAGGAGATCGTCCTCGAGCTGCACGAGCTGGATCTTGTACTGCACGGAGGCAGTGGACAGCTCCTGGCTCTTGGCCTCGAGGTCGGGCCTCTCCTTGCCGACGACCTTGGCGAGCAGCTGGTCCTCCAGGCCCCTCTCGGTGGCGATGAAGTTGATGAGAGTACCTGAGGAGGGAGGGAGAGGGGAGGGGGGGGTTAAAATAAAATTGCAAAACCAATTGGTGGGCGCTCGCTTCGTACACTGGGCCGCAATCTCGGGCTTGTAGTGGGGGTTCGACAGCTTCGTCTGCAGGTACAGGGCGAAGGCCTGGTCGTAGTCGATCTCCTCTCCGGCGAGCTTCATGCACAGCTGCCTGCCCTTCTTGTAGATGGCCCTGCTGAGCACGGGGTCGAGAGTGGCGTCGATGTCGGAGCCGAGGTTCTCGATGATGAGCGCCTGGCCGTTCACGATGGCGGTCTCGACCGTCTTGAGCCACTTTTTCTGCGTGAGCTGGATCACGACGAGGTCGTTCTTCTCCTTCTCCCTGAGCCACTTGATGCCCTGGGTCTGCGGGTCGATGATGAGCGGCCAGCGCTTGCAGTTGCTGATGATGCTGCCGTTCTCCACGCTGATCCTGTCACTAGGCAGGCCCTGGCTGATCATCTGGGACGTGCGCTTGTCGTCGGTGATCATGTCGAGCGGGTCGGAGCCGGGTGTCATGGGGATCTTCTTCTCCTCCAGGTCCGGGATCCACGTGGTCTTCCACAGCTGCTCCCTGAGCTCGGCGTCGAACGCGCCGCAGTACGACACGAAGCCGGCGGCGAGCATGCAGTCGCCGGTGAGGGTGAGCGAGGTGCTCTTGAGCCTCTCGATCTCGATGCCCCAGCGCTCGTTCTCGGAAGCGAGTCCTCCGACAAGCCTCTTCGCCAGGTCCTCCTTCTGCAGCAGGGCCTCGGCCTTGTCCTCGACCTCCTGCTTCTCCCTCACAGCGAACTCGTACCTGCGCAGAGTGTTTGTTAGTGTTGTGTCACGATAATTTGGGGTTGTGTTCGGGGCCTCACTTCTCCCTCAGATCAGCGAGAAGGGCCTCGACCTTCGCCACGCATTCCGTGGCCGCGGCCAGACTCTCCTGGGCCTTTGCCTTGCTCGCCCTCGCGGCCTCGAGCGACTCCATGAGCGGCTTGACGTTGACGTAGATGCGGTTGAACTTGATGATGGACACGACCCACGTGCACAGGTTGGCAGCAGCGGCAGACTTGGTGGCCATGACGGTAGGGTTGAAGTCGGGATCATCGGTGAACTGGGCCAGCAGCCCGATCTCCTGCTCGGTAATATCCTCGCCGCGGAAGTTCTTGAGCCCGGTCAGGAACGCATCGACGTTGCCCATCATGGATTTGGCGGCCTTCCAGCTCCACTTGGCCGGCTTGTAAGACTTCTCGACGAGAATCAGGCACGCGTTGGTGACCTTGTCGACGCCGGCGGGCGGCGTCTTGAGGTTCTTGAGCTCGCCAAGCATCGCCTTCGACAGACAGTCGACGGCGGCGGCGGCAGCCTCCATGGCAGGCTTCGCGGCGCTCAGCTCGGTGTCGGCCTCCGCCTCGATGATGGCGGCGGCAGCACTCTCCGCGTCGGCCTTCTCGGCCTCGATGCTCGCCTTGTCCTTCTCGATGTTGGCGCCCTCCTGCTGCACGGCCATGTCGGCGATGAGCACGTCGGTGGCGGCCTTCTTCTCCTCAACGACCTTCATCGTGATGACGAGGTTCTTCTGGAGCTCGGCGACGTCGTCGGCGGTCTTCCTGAGCGTGGACAGGCCGATGTCCAGGCGATCAATGTTCTTCTGGACCTCGGACCTCTTGACACCAAGCAGGTACTTGTAGAACGCAATGAGCTCAAGGTAGCTCTTGGGCGTCACGTAGTTGTACCTGCGCTGCGTCTCGAAGTAGTGCTGCGACATCCTGTCGACGGACAGGTGCTCCTCGGCCATGTGAACGGCGAGGCCGCTCTTGGCGGCGGGGGAGCCGAGGTCGACCTCCTCGAGGAACCTCGTGGCGACCTTGATCAAGGCCTCCCTCGGCCACGCGTGGAACTGGTCGATCACGGTGGCGTTCACGAGTCCGGGGAAGCGGCGGGCGCGCACCCTGAAGGTGTCGCCGACGGGGGAGAAGGCGAGGCACACGTGCAGGTTGAGCTTGATGCGCGTGATGAAGAACGCGATCCTCTGCTCGGGCGTGTCGGGGATGCCCGCAGCCTTGGCCTCGGACGCAATGCTGCCGAGGATGTTGTCGATGTCCTCCTTCAGGAACAGGTCGGGCAGCCAGCCGGAGCTCAGGATGCCGTTGATGTAGACGAGGAAGTGCTCGTTGACGATCTGGGAGTCGGTCATCAGGAACACCATGGGGGTGTTCTTGACGCCCGCGAGCATGTACATGGCGCGAAGCTCCTCCTTGAGGTCCTCGACGCCGAACTTGCTCGTGACCGCCAGCTGCTTCACCTCCATGTTCTGCACGAACGCGGCGAGCTTGCACAAGCTCTGCTTGCCGCTGCCGCCCACGCCGATGAGCATGGCGTTGCCGCCGGACTGGGAGATGATCCTCGCAATCCTCGTGATGTGGAGCATGGCCTGCTCGAAGAGCACGAGGTCCATCATGGCGTTGCTCTCGTTGTACTCGAGGAGCTTCGACTCGAGGACGTTCCTGAGCTTGTCGATGTCAGGAATGGGCAGGTAGGCGCCGTCCGTGCTCGTGACGAAGTTCGTGAAGACGTTGGGCTCCGCGAACTGGGCGTCGATGGGGATGGTGGGGATGGCCTTCTTGTTCACCTCCTTGAAGGCCTCGTTGAAGACGTCGATCTCGGCCTCGGTCACGAGCCTGTCGCCGAAGACGCGCTGGCTCTCGTGAACGAAGAGCTTCACGAGCTTCTCGGGCTGCGAGATGTACGTGGAGCTCGCGAGGCACACGCCCTGGAAGATGTTCGTGAGCTCGCGCATGTTCCAGTTGTACATGAACTTGACGGCAGAGGGAAGGAATCTTCCGTTCACGATGGAGTGGATCTGGATCGCGGCGTCCACGAGCTTGCCGGTGTACTCCTGAAGAGCAACCGCGAAGTGCGACAGGTGGCCGCCCAGGATGCTGCGGAGAGAGGATGGGGTGGGGTTAGAAGACGGGGATGAAAAGGAGTGGGGAGAGGGAATGTGGGCACCTGGAGAAGATCTGCATGAGGTCCGCCTTCGACGGCATCGCGATGGCGAAGGTGGCGAAGTGGCGCTGGCAGCGCTCGCAGATCTCGAAAGATCCGGCCGTCGGGTTCATGGCGGCGAGGTACTGCACGTCCACGATCTCCTTCCTCATGCCGAGGTCCTCGCGGTCAAACACGGACCCGTGCTGCATGTGCTGCGTAAGGAACGCGACGGAGTTCTGAGTGCCGTACGTCTCGACGTAGGGGAGGTTCATCTCGTCAATGAAGAAGATCATCTTCTTGCCCATGGGCGGGCCGAAGGACCTGCCGGAGCGCTTGTCGATATAGCCCTCGAGCTCGAGCTGCAGGGAGTAGGAGTCGGTGAAGTACGACATGACGATGTTCTTGCTCATGATGCCGTCGGCGTCCTTGTCCAGGGACGCGAGGTACGACTTGATGATGCTCGTCTTGCCGGTGCCGGCGTTGCCGACGAACATGGCGAACTTGCCGTTACGCGCGAGAGTGTTGAGGAGGAAGGTCATGCGCACAGTCTCGACGGTCTCGACGAAGACAGTGTTGAAGGGAGTCTGGCCAGCGCCGGAGCCGATGGGCACCGGCACGTACTTGGGCACGATGGAGTTCCACGAAACGTGCTCGCCGGCATCGGCGTCGTAGTAGTAGTCGAAGCACTGGCCCTCCTTCGGGAACTTCTGGCCGAAGAGGCCGGCGAAGTCCTCGGAGAACTTCTGCCTGTAGTCGCCGGACTTGTCGACAATCATGGGGCCGCCGAAGGCCCACATGGCGCAGAACGCGAACACGAGCTCGAGCGAGTCCTGGGACATCTTCTCCTCGGGCACGCTGGGGAGAAGGCCCTCGAGCAGGTAGATGATGGTCGCGACCTTGTTGATGATGCGCAGGGAGGTGACCTCCTTGTAGCCGCGGCGGACCATCTCGGCGAGCGGCTCGACGTACTTGTCGAACAGGCCGGGGAGGTAGTTCATCTCCGTCTTGTTGGTGCGGGACTGCACCCAGGTCTCCATGAACGGGGACCAGCCGATGTCCACCTCGTTGATGAAGAGGATGCCGGCGCGGGACACGGTCGCGGGCGTGGCGTTCTTGAGCGAGTTGATCTCGAACACCATGCGCATAGCGGCGGACAGAGGCACACGCTCGTTGGACACCAGCGTGAGCACCTTGTTGTCGTCCATCACGGTGTTCATGGACTCGATCCACACGGCGTCAATGTCGCCGTCGAGCACGACCCACTTGTACGTCTGGTAGTCGTGGAAGCCGAGGTCGGGGAAGTTCTTGGACATGCCGCGCATGATGATGGAGAGGACGCCGTCCTTCCACTCCTTCGCGAGGGTCATGTAACCGTAGAGCTCGTTTCCGGTGACGGACTTGGGGTTCACGGTCTCGACGATGCACGTCTTCTTGGGCTTGTCGAGGTTGTGGGCGCCCTGGAGGGTCTTCCAGATGGTCGTCTTGGCGCAGCCGGTAGGGCCGAGGAGCATGACGGAGTGGCGCACGTCGAGGAGCTCCTGGAAGTTGCACGTCTTGCCGACGAACATCTCGTCGTCCTGGAGGCCACCCTCCTTCGCGACGCGGATGACCTTCTTCTTGAGCACGTCGTCGAGCTTGGAGTCGACGGTGAGCCCGATGAAGAGGTCGTTCACGAGGCGCAGGAACACGGGGGTGTCGTGGAGGGGCAGCTTGGGCGTGTTGAAGTCACGCAGGGCACGCATGAGCACCTGGGCCTCGTCGAGGGTAGGGTTGGCGCGCTTCATGCCGCCAGCCACGCGCAGCACGGACTTGACGGAGCGGAGGCCCCAATCGTAGTGAGGCTGCTTGGACAGGAGCGCCGAGGACAGGTCGTAGAGGGTGTTGAACTTCACGGAGAGCGCGCGAGCGGTCTGGAAGCCCTCGGACATGAGCATGTTCTCCTGGATCATGCGCATGTCGGGGCGGATCATGGCGCACGAGCGGAACAGGGCCTTGAGGTTCTCGGGCAGCTCGGTACGGCCGGCGTAGCCGGGGTTCATCGTGATCCAGAAGCCGCACGTGGGGATGAGCATGAGCGTATCGCCCATGAAGTCGAAGGTGCCGACCTTGTTCGGGGGGCAGCCAGCGGGCAGGGACTGGTACTGGGGCTCGCGGTTGCTAGGCACAGACATGACGACGATGGCGTCCTGGATGGTCTTGACCTGGGTCGCGACGACGGACAGCACCTCGATGGGGATGCGGTTGAACTCGTCGAAGCAGCCCCAGGCGCCGGTCTGGGCGAGGCCGCGGAAGATGTTGGCCATGGACTCGAAGTTCATCTGGTCGGAGCAGTTGAACACGTAGCAAGGGATGGCGAGAGCGCGCGCCAGATCCTTGGTCGTCTCGGTCTTGCCGGTACCGGCGGGCCCGGCGGGGGCTCCTCCGAGGAAGAGCTTGAGGCCCATGGTAAGCGTGATGTAGCAGCGATCCGTGAGGGGCGTGATGACCAGGCGGCCGGTGTTGCCCACCCACTCGTAGAAGTACTTGCAGGAGAAGTCGCAGATGCGCACGTTCACGTCGAGCGTGGACTGCTCCCAGTAGAACTTGAGCTGCTGCTGCCACGCGAACGCGGCGGGTCCCTCCGTTTTGTTGGTGACGAACTTCTCGATGACGTCCCTAGAGTGCACGTCCATGGTGATGAGCGAGATGATCTTCACGCGGACGTCACCGGCGAGGTCGCCGAGCACGAGCTGGATGAGGTGGTTGAGGCGGGTGTTGCAAGTCGCGAGGTAGCGCTTCACGGAGTCCTCCTGGCCTCCCTCGTACTCCTCGAGCGCCTGCTGGGTCTCGTCCGTCCAGTAAGCCTGGGTGCCCGTGATCGCGATCTGCGCGGGGTAGTAGCAGCACCAGGTGTGGCGGGGCGAGTCGACGAGCTCCCAGTTGGCGCCCTCCTCGATGGCGACGTTGAGAATCTTCTTGAGCGACACGATCATGGCATCGGTGAGCCTGTTGAGGTAGCCCTCGACCTCGCCCTCCATGGTGAAGGGCTCGGCAAGAGCGACCCTCTCGCCGTCCTTGGCAATCATGGTGTCGGTGACCTTGTCGGACGTGGTGCCGTCCTCGAGCGTGACGAAGTTGAGGTTCGCCAGGGCATCGTAGCAATCGCCGAGGTAAGGCATGACCTTGGGCGGGTTGGTGCCGTTCGCGAGCATGTCGAGCAGAGCGGGGTTCGACACGAAGTAGAAGCGGGGGAAAATCTTCTTCTTGATGTCGAGGTACTCGTTGAGGCTCTTCTCGCAAATGTCCAGCTTGGCCTGCATGCCCTTGAGGGCCTCGTAGCGGCCCTCCACACCACACACGCCGACGCAGTTCGACTCGTTCACGGCGTCCTTCATGAGCTCCACGAACTCGGAGTTGATGGACTCGAAGCGCTTCGTGTCGTCGGGCAGCTGCGACCTGATGTCGGCAGACGCCAGGAAGATGGACTCGAGAGACGCCCAGGACTTGGACACGGACATCCACTGGCGAAGGGTGTCGTCGACAGTGGACAGGGTGGACTGCCACTGCAGCACGCGGTCCTTGAAGTACTCCATGAACTTGCCCATGCCGAAGATGCCCATGAGCTCCATGACGTGAGCCTCGATGCCCTCCACGACCTCCTCGGAGGGGCGCGGCACGAACATCTCGGTCTCCTTGTGGGGAACGTAGTCGAGGACCATCTCGGCCCACACGCCCTCGATCTCGCCGAGCTTCTTCTCGATCTTGAGCTCCTTCTGGGCCGTCTCCACGATCTCGGCCACCTCGTCGACGTGATCGTGCAGGTTGAGGACCATCATGTCGTTGAGCGTGAATTTGGAGTCGGTCGGGTCCACCGTCTTGACGTTGCACACGCGAGCGAGCGCGACCCAGTGACGGGTGCGCATGGCGGGCGAGTGCAGGTCGTTGATGAGCGGGAGCACGATGCCCATCATCTTGTTGGCGTCCTGCACGTCCTGGAACACCTGCCAGCCCTTGGCCGTCGGGTAGTCGGCGCCCTTGCCGCGAAGCTGCTTCAGAAGGCGCTTGTTCTCGTCCTCGAGCTTCTCCGTGTTGATCTCGGACCAGAGGCCGGTCTTCCACGACTCGTACACCTCGTGGAGCATATCCTTGAAGTCCCACACGGACTTGAGGTGCTTGATCTCGTTGCGGGAGTCACCGGTCTCGGAGTACTTGGAGATGTTGAGGCCGAAGAGCTCCTCGAGCTCGTTGAACTTGACCACCTTGTCCGCGAACTCGTCGAGCTTCTGGGAGTACGAGTCCATGGACGTGTACGCCTCCTCGGGCGAGCCCTGGAACTTGAAGGGGGCGTTGGCGCGGAAGTCGGTGCGGAAATCGCGGAGGGAAGTGAAGAAAATCTCGAGCTCGCCCTTGAGCTTGTCCTGGGCGGCGAGGTGCATGGGGAGGATGTCCTCCTTCTTCTTGAAGGTCTTCTTGGACACCATGTCCCACGACATCTTAACCTCCTCGAGGAAGTCCTGAAGGTCGCGGCCGGCCACCTGGACCGCGTTGACGTCGTAGCCGTGCTTCTTGAGGAGCGCGACGGTTGTCTTCTGAGGCTCGATGATCTCGTCCACGGTGTCGTTGCGCTTCGTGACGTCGCGGATGTCCGCCATGACCTCCATGAGCAGCTCGTTGCTGTCGGCGCCCTCCGGCACCTCGCGCTCGAGGCCCTCCGTCACGTTCTTCATGAACGTGTTGAGCTCCTCCATCGTGTCCTGACACGTCTTCATCATGTGCGCCGTGAACATCTTGATCCACGTCTCGGCGTAGGAGAAGAGCTTCTCCTTCACGGGCGAGATGTTGATGCGCAGCCAGCCGATGTCCGCGGGGGACGTGAAGTTGCCGCGAACCGCCTTCTGCACGTTCTCGAGCTCCTTGATCTTGGAGTCGAACTTCTCGAGGTCCATGAGCACGGTGCCATGCTCGGTCACGATCTTGGCGTCCTCGCAGAACTCAGCGAAGTACTCCTCCAGGTTCGTGGTCCACAGGTACGAGTACTCCTCGAAGGAGGCCTTGAGGCTCATGGCGTCCTGCTCGGTGTCGTTGAGCGTCTCCGTGAGAAGCGCCATGTAGTTGTTCACCTCGATGTCCGTGTGCATCTCGCGCATGTAGGAGCCCTCCGCGTCGAGGCGGCGGAACTGCGTGGAGACCTGCAGGAAGGAGCCGATGAGCGCGTCGAGCATGTCACCCACGCCCTTGCCATCGGCGTGGCCGAGGGGAGGGGAGAACTCCACGCCGGATCCCTCGAGCTGCAGCTTGAGCTCCAAAAGCGGGAGCTTCTCCTTGGCGGCGATAACGTCGGGGTCGATCTGGTCGAGCAGGTACTCAAGGGATGTCGTGATGGCGCGGGACAGCCCGTCGATCACGACGTTGTTCACAAAGTCCACGTACGCGCGCCAGTCGGCAGACGCGTTAGAAACGCGGAGGATCTTGTTGGTCTCCTTGAGCAGGTTGTGGATCTGCTTGCCGCTGTCCTTGATCTCGGCGAAGCGGGTGGTGCGCAGGGCCTTCGAGGTGCGCTCGAGCTCGTCCTTGTCGACGGGCTTCGCCTTGCGCTCAACGAGCGGCACGTCCCACTTGGTCATGTGCGTCTCGACCTCCGTGAAGTTGTCCTTCATGGTCTTGAGGACCTCGTGGACGACCTTCACCTCGATCATGGACGCCTCGATGAACTCGTCCACGCGCTCGGCGCGCCAGTTGAGCGAGGAGATGCCGGACTCGATCGCGTCGTCGAACTTGGTCAGGTACGGCTGCACGAGGGGCTTCTCCACGGGGAGCAGCTGGGACAGCACGCTGTTGTTCATGTTCACGATGAGGTCGATGTTGCCTGTCCACGCGCGGAACGTCTCCACCGACTTGTAGATCTCCAGAGCGGGCTCCGGGACGGCAAGGCCGAGCAGAAGGAAGTACCTGAGCGAGCGAAGCGGGCGAGCGAAGCGGGCGAGCGAAGCGGGCGAGCGAAGCGGGGCGAGCGAAGCGAGTGGTAAAAGCAGAGTTGTGTTAGGAGGGCGGCGGGTAGGAGCAGCAGCACTTCGCGCGGCACGTACTTGACCTCGCGAAGCAGGCGAACGAGCGCCGGGTCGAAGTTCGTGGAGATCATTCGCGTCTCGGGGTTGCGCGTGATGAGCGGCAGCTTGAGCTTGGCGTCGGAGGACGCGTCCACGTCGCGGGCCCACTCCTCGATCTTCTGGGTCTCGTACTCCTGCAGGGACGCCATGATGGTCGCGTGGACCTTGGCGACCTCCTTGGCCTGCGAGCCAGGAATAGGGGGGGGGGGGGGGGGGGGGGGGGGG
>BRYB01001406.1:1172-12954 GCA_030267505.1 Tetraparma gracilis | reverse complement strand
GCTGGGGGGGGGGGGGGGCACGGTGCGGTTCGGGCCGGCGGAGACTCTCGGGCCGGACGTGGGGGAGGAGCCTGGTGTTGCACCTGGTGAGGAGGGGGGCGACGTCGTGCACGTGGACTACATGGGCACGTCGGCGGCGGACCTGCTGCAGACGCTCACCGGGCGGCCGCTGCCGGTCGGCGGCTCGCTGGCGGCGCCGCGCGCGGCGACGGCGCGGCGCACGATCATCGACAGGAGGGAGGACAGGGACGAGCTGTTCCGGGAGCTCATGGGCGCGCGAGCGGAGGAGGACGCGAGGCCCAAGACCACCGGGAGCGAGCCCGGGTCCGGGCCCGGGGCGGCAAAGGGCGGGTCCGCCAAGGGCTTCCCCGCCAGGCTCCTGCGGGGCGGCGACGCGGGCGGGTTCAGGATGCCCAACCTCGTGATGCGCATGCGCTCCAAGGTGACGGTCGGGCTCGACGAGGACGGCGCGCTCCGGCCGAGCACCACTTCCTTCGTGTCCCTCTTCGACGAGGAGACCGGCCCGGCCAACCTCCGGCCCATCCGGCTCAACTTCATCTCCAAGTGCAAGCCGTCGGACCCCGTGCCGCTCGCGCCGTCCGCCGTGCCGCCCCTCTACCTCTACCAGACCGCCGAGCCGATCCGCGGCCGCGACAAGAACTGGACGCTCGAGAGCGAGCGCCGCATCCTCGGCAGCGACATCGACGTGACCGTCGGGAGGATCGGGGCGGAGAAGGCGAGGAGGAGGGGGCTTAACCTGAGGGGGGTGGACCCGGACGGGGCGGAGGCGGGGGCGCCGCTTTGCAGGTGGCCGCCGCTGGAGGCGGCGGTGTACCCGCCGGGGGGGCACGAGTCCAGAGAGAACGTGTACGTTCCCGAGCACCCGCATTGTTCTACTCTTTCGCGCGCCCCCCCCCCCCCCGACTAACCCGACCCCGGGGCGCAGGTACGCTGCGGAGGCCGGGTACCTGATCAGCCGCGAGCGGCTGTGGCGGGGCGCCGTGCTCATCAGCCGCAGCTACTGCGTGCTCTCCGCCTTCGGCATGGGCGTCTCCGGCCGCGTGCACGCGCCGGGCCTGCACATCCCGAGGTTCATCTTGCTGCAGGCGTACACGAAGGACAACTCGAAGGACCACTCGATATGGATCACGATGGACATGCTCGAGTCGCTCTTCGAGGACAGGCCGGAGTTCCTCAAGGCCGGCATGAAGGCGGCCATGATCTTCGAGCTGTGCAAGATGTGCTTCTTCGAGTACCACATCTACGAGCAGTGAGTGGTGAACCTTGCGGGGGGGGGGGGCTTTGTTCCGAATCGGAAGGCCCTGACCTAACCCAACTTATTCTTCTCGCAGGTACGTGAACGAGGAGGGAGCCCTCCCGTCCGAGCTGACGCCCGAGCTGCCCCCCAAGATCACCAAGTACCGGCACAACGAAGCGTGGCATACGGACAAGACCGCGGAGGACGAGGCGGAGGAGGAGGAGAACGACGAGGAGGAGGTCAACAAGATGAAGATGCAGCGCGAGCTCCTGGACGCGAAGAGGAGGAAGAAGGAGGCCACTCCACCGGCGCCCCCCTCGGGGGCGGACGACGGCGAGGAGAAGAAGGAGGACACTCCCACCATGCGGCGGGCTCCGGGGAAGGTCAGGACTATGTCCTCCGACCGCGCCACCACCCCCACGACCCCGGCGTCCCCCGACAGGTCGCCCGAGAAGGCCGCCGCCGCCGCCGCCGCCGACGGCGAGCACCCCGCACCGGTCATCCTCAACGACGCCGGCGAGCCGGGCAAGCCCGGGGACCGCACCTCCGTCTGGCAGAAGAAGATCACGTGGGTCGTCGAGCACCTGAAGATCTCCAAGGGCAGGAAGAAGAGCGCCGCGGACCTGAGGCGGGAGGAGCTCAGGAGGAAGCGGGCGGAGGAAGCCGCGGCCGCGGAGCGGGCGCGCCAGGTGAGGCGAGGCGAGCGCGAGCCTGGGGGGCCGGGCGCGACGGATTTTACGCGCCGGGGGCGGTTCGGGGGGAGGCCCCCCGACCGCCCTCGAGCAGCGGCAGCAGCAGCGGCAGCGACACCTTGACAACCCCTGCTGCCGTATTATTGGGCAAACTTCTCACCCCCCCCCCCCCCCCCTCTCTCTCTCGCTCGCTCGCAAGGCGTGGCTCGCGACGCCGAAGCGCCGGCGGGGCCTCATCGTGGGGCGCGGCGCGCACATCTCCGGGCACCTCGTGTACTGCATGGTGTACGAGTTCAAGGAGCAGCCGGGGATGTTCAAGATCAAACTGATCGACCCGGTCGGGGGCGGCGTCTACGAGCTCAAGATCAGCGCGAGCAGCATCGGCAAGGGAGCGGGGGTGAAGAAGAAGCCGGTGAAGTGGAGCGCCGAGCAGAAGCGGGACATCATGATCGGCTACCTGCGGGGAAAGACGACGGCCGTCCAGATCCCGCCCAGGGCAGGCCGCCCGGAGCTCGAGGAGGTCGTGAACGACAAGGGCGACCAGATGATGACCAGGTGGGTAGCGGCAACCCACACATGGAATCGTCTGGCCAAGTAAACTCGCTAACTCCACCCCATCCACAGGTTCGCGTGGCACAAGACGGGCAGGGTGAGCATGTACGGACCGCTTATTAAGCGGAGGCTCGTGAAGGGCGTGGTGAGGCGGAAGGACTTCGAGCAGGTCAAGCTGAACGTGAGCGGCGGCGTGAGCACCATCGACCCGATGCTGTGGGACCAGGGGGGCGGCGAGGTCCACCGTCTGAGGGACATGCGCCACCCCTACAAGAAGAAGAAGGAGAGGTCGGAGTCGGTCGTCGAGAAGAAGGGGGGGGGGGCGAAGAAAGTCAGCAGCAGGGGCAAGAGCAAGGACTCGAAGCGCGGCCGCAGCTCGGAGAGGCGAGGGAGCAAGAGCGGGAGGAGCAAGAGCAGGGGAGCGAGCAGGGGCAAGTCGAAGGATCCCAGCCCTGCACCGGAAGAGGAGGGGGGGGAGAAGGGGGAGGGGGGGGAGGAGAAGAAGGAGGAGGAGGCGCTGGCGGTGGTGCCCAAGGTGAGGGAGGAGCTCCGGGCGTTCGCGAAGACCACCCAGGACTTCTACGACGCGCGCAAGGGGCTGCTGGACACACCAGAGGTGGACTACTACACCGAAAAGAACGGCATCCACTCCGACACGTACTGCGCGTATAAGTTCTTCCAGCCGCCCACGTCGCAGCTCGGCGCGAACTACGTCAAGACGAACCTCGAGCGGCGGGGCAGGAAAGCCTTCAGGATCGGGTGCAAACCGAGAAGGGAGGTGGGCAAGGGCAAGAGGATGTGCAGCGGGGTCGGCAAGGTCGGGAATGTCCGGGGCGTCTTCGACCTATACAGGAGCGGCAAGGGGAACTCCTGGGCGTGCAACGATGGGGCCGGCGAGCTCCTGCTGCTCTTCTTCACCGTGAGCGGGCTCGCCGACAACAGCGACTTCGAGGGGCTGCTCGAAGATAACGGCGTCTTCAAGTTCGAGCTCTGCATCGACGACCTGTACAGGTGCGTGCGGCGAGCGAAGCGAGCGCAAACAGCTTTAGGTAGCGGCAGCGGCGTCTCCTTCTTTTGTGCGAGCGCAAAAATGAACTAGCGGTAGCGGATGCCCCCCCCGCGAGCGCAAAAAAGAGCTGGTGGCAGCGGCGCACAACGACCGACGGCAACAGCCGACGCGAGCGCGGGGCGCCAACTCCGACCGAGTTGCAGCTGCATTTCTGTGGCAGGAGCGGGTATAATGGCGGGTATAATTCGGGCTGTCGGGGGGGGACCCCCCGAACACCCAATACTGCCGACGAGGTGACCGATCTGCACAGGGTGCTGTGAGACAGGTTGGGGTGGCGTGCGGTGCACAAACGACCTGATTCTTTTGTGCTCGCTTCGCTCGCCCCCCCCCCAATCTCTCCTCGCTCTCGCTCACCCCACCACACTTGCGCAGGTGCTGCCGCGAAACGCAGACCCAGGCTCAGGCCCAGGCCGACGAGAAGCCCGCCAACATAATGGACATCGCCATGCAGGGCGACGACGAGTGGCTCGCCCAGACCAAGAAGGATCAGGCCGAGCACGCCAACGATTTGACAAAGATGGAGAAGGACGCGTGAGTGGACGAAAGAAGAATTGGGGCAACGGTGAAGATTGGCTAACACATCTGCGCAGCTACGAAGCCTGCGTGAAGGAGCTGGCTGACGCCAAGAAGCTGTCCGCCAAGCAACGCCTGCAGGTGAAGGAGAGGGCGGAGGAGGAGTTCAGGAAGGTGAAGGAGCAGGTCCGGCACGAGCGCGAGGCCATGCGCGGGGTCATCGCAAAGAACGTTGAGGCCGCGGAACACGCCTGGGGCGACGCCGTGCGCAAGATGTTCAGGCACATGAGCTGGTTCAAGGTCTCGTTCGGCATGGACGACTTTGTCAACATCGACGGCGACATGGTCAACAACACCTTGCAGCTGCCGTGCATGCTCGCGGAGAAGGTGGCCGTCGGCGTCGGGCACAGGACGGCGGGGAAGAAGGACGACGCCCAGGGCGCGTACTACACCATCAAGCTCGAGACCACCGTCTACCGGTCCGTGCACAAGATCCAGTCCAGGTCCAAGTTCAGGGACCAGTACCGGACCCTGCTCTTCACCGTCTCGCAGGAGAACTACAAGCTCCGGTTCATCGGGTACGACTTCGAGACCTCAGATCTCTTCACCTTCACCTACAGCCTCGAGGAACAGGAGGCCACCGTGAGGGGCGTCAGGGAACTGACCACCATCGAGATCGGCGTGCAGTTCCAGCTCGCCTTCATGAACGTCGAGTATGTTGACGACGGACTCATGAAGGGCACCAAGCGCAAGAAATTCAAGGTGCAGTTCGCCAGCGAGATCGAGGGCGCCGGGGTCGACGTTCACATGAGCGACGCGGAGCAGGCCAGGGCGGCCAAGCAGCTGGACGCCATGATGAACGCGACGGGGAGTCGCGCGAAATCCAGGCAGGCCGCCGCACAGAAGAAGCTCGAGGACGAGAAGCCCGAGTACGGGGTGCTCGACGACAGCGACTAAAGGGGGGTGGAGGGGGTGGAGGGGGTGGAGTGGAGGGGGTGGAGGGGGTGGAGGGGGGGGGGGTTGTTTGTTAGTTTTTAATGTTGTACAAGTTAAGGGGGAGGGGTGTGGAGGTGGGGGGGTCCGCTGTGGAGGCTTCTGCAAGCGAGAAGGAAGAAGGGGGTGACCACGAGGTGCAGCACGGTCGCGGCGGCGGTGTCGGCGTACTTCTGCGGGCTGGACGCGCTGCTGCCTAACGCTGAGAGGGAACGGGTGGGGGGGGCACGGGGAGGGGTTGAGGGGCGCTTGGATGGACGACGCCAGGAGCGGCAGGAAGACGGTGTACAAGGTCTCGATCGGAGGGGACCCCGACAGGAAGACGATCCACCTCTCCCACGTCTTCGCCGTCGTGAGCCTGGGCGACGGCACCTTCCACCAGATGCAGGGATTCATTCACGATTACACGCTCATCGACTGGATGAAGCACGCGGAGAAAACCACCGGGGCAGGCGGGCGCTTCACGCTGGACCAGATGCTGTCGAAGCTGGACCAGTTGCTGCACCTGCAGCAGTGCCAGGACGCGTGGTCCAAGCGCTGCAATGCGGACTACCTCGAGCTGTTCATGGTGGACATCGGCAAGAAGATCGAGGCGGGGGAGCTGCCGAAGTGGAGCGCGGACGACTACGCGATCAAGTTCGTGGGGATGGAGGAGATGTGCGTGTACGTGTAGGCAATAAGTTTCAACAACTTTCGTTTATCGCCGCCCAGTCACCGCTGCGCTCTGCGGTCTCCGCGGCGGCTTGGCAGCCCCGCCTCCCTTCCTCCTGACCAAGGCCTCGTTGGCGATCCGCAGGTTCTTGAGCTTGTGCGACTGGTCCCTGGACAGAGTCTTGTACCGCTGGGTCTCCGCCTCCAGCCCCTTGATGTACTCGAGCGTCTGCTGGCTGCCCAGCTCCTGCATGATGGTCTTCTGCTGGTTCTTCTTCTCCTCCTGCAGGAAGATGTACCTGCGCAGCTTCTCCACCGTGTCCTTCAGGTCCGTCTCGGGCAGGTCCTCCACGTTGGTCACCATGTCGATCTCGTCCTCCTCCACAAGCGGCACGGACTCGCCGCCCGTCACGGTCGTCTCGTCCTCGTGCGCGTACGCGGGCGGGCGCGGGTTCCAGATGTCGGAATTGTCCAGCGCGTCGTTGTTCTGCTGGGAGCGGGAGCGACGCATCGGCGCCGTCTGCGGGCGGGCCGGCCGCAGGCTAGGGGGGGAGGGGGTGGGGGAGGGGGTGGGGGAGGGGGGGGGGGGGAAGGGGGGGGAAGGGGGGGGGAAAGGGGGGGAGGGGAGTTAGTCGACCGAGCATAATGGTGGTGGTGGTGGTGGGGTCTTCGCACCTGCGGCTCGCGGACCCAGCCATGGTCTTGTTGGGGCTCTCCACGGTGGCGAGCATGTCCTCCACCTGAGACAGAGCCTTCGTCGCCCGGTTCTGCACGCTCTTCTCGTGAGCGATGGCCTCCTCGCGCTTCTGCACCAGCCGCAGCGTCCGCGAAAGCGTGTTGTGGTCGTCCAGGATGTTCGGGGCCACCATCTGGGAGGGGGTTAGGGGGGGAGGTGGGGGGGGGGGGCGAGCCCAGCAGAGACAGGTCTGCAAGAGAAGGGGGTTTAAGGACGCACCTGCTTGGGGATCACCGGCACGAAACCGCTCCGAGTCTTGCGCATGTTGAAGCCGCCGTGGCCCACCGTATCCACGATCGTCTTCAGGGACGTCGAGTACTCGAACAGGTGCACCAGCTCGGCCTCGTACTCGGCGATCGTCTCGTTCTTCTTCGTTCGGTACACGTTGAAGTCGGCCACGAACTTCTCAGCCTCAGCCTGCTTCTTGTTCAGCCAGAACTCGTACCTGCAAGGAAGGCAGAGTTAGCAGATTACGAGCGAAGCGAGCGCGGGGGTTGTCGGGGGCGATCCCCCGAACCCCCGAGGCCGCACTGGTGCCAGGCATACATATATATATATCGCGCACGTACTGCTGCTTGATGTTGGAGATCTCGGCCGTCCTGCCGAACTCGAGCGCCTCGAGCTCCTTCCGGAACTTGGTCTGCTCCTTGGCAGAGATCTGCTGGTTCGCGCGGCGCGCGTCCTCCAGCAGATTCGTGTTCACCTTGAGGTCCGCCGGCAGCTGCTGCAGGAGGTTGTGCTGCTGGAGCAGGATCTTGTTGTTGTGGTCCACCAGCTCCCCCAGCTGCGTCTCGTGCGTCTCCCGCATCACCGTCTGCAGCTCGTCCAGCTTGCGCTTCGTGTTGCCGAGCTCGCTAGACAGCTGCTGGTTGGACCGCTTCATAGAGCTCACCGCCTGCACGTGCGAGTTCTTGGCTTCCACCGCCTCGCTCTTCAGCTTCTCCACCTCCTCCTTCTTGTGCTTCATCTTTGTCTTCATCGTCTTCGCCTGCTGCGTCAGGTCCGCCACCAGCTCCTGCAGCTCCAGGGAGGCCCCGGACATCATCTGCTCGAACTCCTGCGGGTGCAAGTGAAAGAGAGAGAGAGAGAGAGAGAGAGAGAGAGAGAGAGAGAGAGAGAGAGAGAGAGAGAGAGAGAGAGAGAGAGAGAGAGAGAGAGAGAGAGAGAAAGAGAGAGAGAGAGAGAGAGAGAGAGAGTTAGAGAGTTGGGGGGGTTGGGGCAAGGTGAACGAACGCGTGCGAGCGCAAGAGAAGGAGGTGGTTGGCGCCAAGCGCGAGCGGCGGCGCGCTCGAGTCGGTCGTTGGTGTGCCGCTGCTGCTAGCACTTTTTTTTTGCGCGCGAGAGGGGATTTGCTCACCTGCGTCGGCAGCGCCAGGGAGGCCGCGCTCGCCCCGTTGGCACCCGGCACGGGCATGCCCGGCATCGACAGCGCAGAGCCCACGATCCGGCCGTCGCCCAACTGCAGGGTGCCGTCGGGCTGCACCTCGGCCGAGATGCCCAGCTGCTTCAGCACGTCCAGCACGCGCAGGTTCGGGTCCGCCGCCAGGGACTGCTGGCTCGCAGAGAGCTGGGGGGGAAGGGAGGGTGAGGGAGGGGGCGAGCGAAGCGAACATAAAAGAAGGAGATCGTTGGTGCTCCGTGAGAGCGAAGCGAGCGCAAGATAAGGAGGTCGCTCTGCTTCTCCCGCCTGCTCCGCTCGAACAAAAGAAAGAGGTTGTTGGTGCGCTCTGCTACTCCCGCCCGCTCCGCTCGCACAAAAGAAGGAGGTCGTTGGTGCGCCGCTGCAGCCAGTTCTTCTCGCGCTCGCTTCGCTCGCGCGGGAGGGCGCACCTGCAACTGCTTCTTGAGCGTCTCGATCTCCTTGCTCGCCGCAGCAGCACCCTCCGCAGACATCGCACCGCCACCCCCGCCGCCCTTCTTCGGGCTCGCGGCGTAGTTCACAGACGGCGTGTTCTGCACGTTGCGGCACCGGTTCGCGAACATCAGCGTGGACAGGGACTCCTCGGCGTACCTGGGGTGGGGGTGAGGTTGGGTGGGGGCGGGGAGGGGGGGGGGGGCGGGCCTACTCGGTCGTCGGGTGGATCGTGGCGAGGAGCGTCGTGTACGAGTTGCCGCCGAGGGAGTTCTGGAGCAGCCGCGTGAGCTTGGAGTCGCGGTACGGGATGTGGGACAGGTTGGAGGAGGGGTCCAGGGCCAGCACCACCTTGCCCAGGGCCGTCAGCGACGTGTTGATGTGCAGCGCCTCCTTCAGGCGCTGACCGGACGACTCCGACTTCTTGATGCGCTCAGAACCGGCCAGGTCCACCAGATTCAGCAGACCCTTCAGGGACGCGCCAGTCACGCGGTCCTTCTGGATGATCGTGATCGTGAACACCGTGTGCGAGCGGGAGGAGACCTAGGGGTGGTTGGGGTAGGGGGGTTGGGGGGAGGGGAAGGGGTTAGTTCTTGAAAGTCTGCGGCTGGACAGCGACCTGCTTTTTGAGCTCCCTACGGCCAAGCGCTTTCGCAGGGGGCGTGGGGTGGGGACCCGCTTTTTGAGCTTCGCACGGGCGAGCGCTTTTTCGCACGGGCAGCAGAGGCGGCGACCCGCTTTTTGAGCTCCCCACGGGCGAGCGCTTCCCGGCCCATGGCCAAGCGCTTTCGCTGGGGGCGTGGAGCGGCGACCCGCTTTTTGAGCTCCGCGCGGCCGAGCGCTCTTCGGCGGAGCAGGGGCCGCGTGCACAGAAGCAGGGCTGGTGCGGCGCGCGCGCAGCCTCACATCGTTGATCTTGGTCTCGTGGGTGGCGCGCAGCTGCAGACCCATGTTGATCACCGCCATGACCTCCTCGGCGGTCGTCACGGGGATCAGGGCCAGATCCTTCACGAAGACGTTCTTGTCGTTGTCCTCGTGGATCTCGTAGTGCATGCTGCGGTAGTCGGACTCGGCCGCCCGCTGGGAGGCAGAGAAGGAACCAGACATGTCGTCGCCGAGGTCGCCCGACTGGACGGAGAGCGCGCGGGAGGCGGCGCGGGGGCGGGAGAAGGAGGACTGGCGCTCCAGCTGCACGAGCGGGGGGGGGGGGAGGGGGGGGGGAGTTAGCTAGCTGAGCGAGAGGGAGCGAAGGCCGCAGATGAGTTTCTTTGCGCTGCCTTCTCAAACCACCTCGTTCGCCCGCTTCCGCCGCAGGTGCTGGGAGAGGGAGCGAAGGCCGCAGAATGAGTCGTTCTTTGCGCTGCCCCCTCAAACCACCTCGTTCGCCCGCTTCCGCCGCAGGTGCTGAGCCGAGCGAGAGAGCGAAGGCCGCAGAATGAGTCGTTCTTTGCGCTGCCCCCTCAAACCACCTCGTTCGCCCGCTCCCGCCGCAGGTGCTGAGCGAGGGAGCGAAGGCCGCAGAATGAATCTTTTCGTTGCGCTGCCCGATTCCGCCGCAGGTGCTGAGCGAAGGAGCGAAGGCCGCAGCACGACCGCGTTCTTTGCGCTGCCCCCTCAAACCACGTCGTTCGCCCGCTTCCGCCGCCTTTTGCTCACCTGCATACGCTCGAAGATCTCGGACGTCTTGGCAGTGTTCGTGGGCAGGGGACCCGCGTGGTCGCCAGCGGCGGTGATGGTCTGGTCAGAGTTCAGGTACGCGTTGCCCAGGTCGCGGATCTGATCGCAGTAGATCTCCAGGAAGGACACCACCATCGCAACCTCCGAACCAGAAGAGGTTCGGGAGGTCACCGCAGACACGATGGACTCAACCACCCGAGGGATCAGACCGCGGTTCTCACCAGCCTCGCCGAACATCGAGTACGTCTTGCCGGAACCAGTCTGCCCGTACGCAAACACGCACGAGTTGAAGCCAGAAAGGACGTGCTCCACGTGCGGCTCGCAGCAGTACCGGTAGATGTCGTCCTGGGAAGACGCATCCCAGAACACCTTCTCGTAACCAAACACGTGGTCGCCGCGCTGGGAGCGAAGAGGGGGGGTGAGGGGGGGGTGGGGGGTGGGGGGGGAGGGCAGGGAGGGGGTTACCTCGCCGCTAGGGTCACTGATCTGGATCTTCCCCTGACCGGTCACCTTGTAACACTCAGAGGTCTCGGGAGTCGGGCGGCCACGGATGAACACCTTGATGGAGGAGGAATCGGTGCCGCCGGCGGTGTAGTCGTTCACGTGCTGGGCGCCCTCCATGGTGGGTTCAGAAGAGGAGGAGGTGGGAGGTTGGGGGTAGGTGGGTAGGGGAGGGGGAGGGGAGGGGGGGGGAGGGGGGGCGGGGGGGGGGGGCGGTTGGAGAGGTTGAGGGGAAAGAAGCGCCTGAGATCGAAAGCGGGGTTAGGGGAGGTGGAAAATGAATGTCGGGAGGGCGGGGGGGCACACACAAGGTTAAGCGCAAGGGTGGACTAAGGTAGACACTCAAAACTACCTCCCACGGCGCCGCTAACGGCTTCTCGCGACTCGCCTGGAGTGGCAATCGTCAGGGGCGGAGAGCGACTCCGCCCAGGCGCCACCAGCCCAGAAAATGTCGGCGAGCGACGCCCTCGTGGTGGCGCTCGTCGCCAAGCCCATTGGGGGGCTCAGCTTTGAAGACGGTGGCCGGATCGCCAAGGCCTTCCTGGTGCNTTGCCGAGTTGACGGAACAGGAGGGCGCCACCATCGGGTCGCAGCTCAAGCCGTCCCTGCTTTCAAACACCACGTCGAACGCGGCCGTCGCGGAGTGGATGAACAAGTTCCCCGCCCTGAAGGAGCTGAAGGGAGAGCATGAGTGGACCGAGGCCATGTTCCAGGGCATCGCCAAGGAGCTGCTCAAGAGGTCGAGCATGGGGGCAAAGATGAGGCTCTTTATTGGGGCCGGGCTCTCCATCACCGACATGATCACGGACGTGTCGATGATCATCAAGTACATGAACACGACGGGGGAGGAGGGCTACGGGAAAGCACTCGCCGCCATGGTGGGCCTGTGCTTGGTAGCGCAGTTGCTCACTACGTGGGTGAATACCAGGAAGGGAACCAGGAAGGAGATGGCGAAGGAGATATTTATCGTGCTGTCCGCGCTGAAGCCCGGGGTCGAAGCTTACCGCGTCGCGAGCGGCTACGAGCAGCCAGCGTACGCACTTTACGGCGCTGAGTCGGAACTAGGTGAGAATGAAGGAGGGAGGGGCTGGGAGGAATGGGGAGCCTAACCCACACCGTCGCATCTTCCAGCCCTCACGAAGGGATTGGAGATGATTTTCGAGGCAATCCCGGGCTGTGTCATGCAGCTTTTTGTGCTCATCAAGGCGCTCAAGGACGGCGGCACCGTCGACAACCAGGCCGTCCTGAGCCTCGTGGTGAGCGCGCTCTCTACGGGCTACTCGTCGGG
>BRYB01001397.1:0-10489 GCA_030267505.1 Tetraparma gracilis | reverse complement strand
CTACCCCCCTCCTAACCCCCCCCCCCCCCCCACCCACCCACCCACCCACCCACCCCACCCCACCCCACCCCACAGTTGGTCGTCGGCACGAGCACTGGCGGCTCCCTGTTCTACCGCAACCACGGCAGCCCCACCCAACCTCTCTTCAAGCTGGAGGCCGGCTTCGCGAATCCGATCTATGGGATGCTGGCAGCGAGCTTCGCCGCGCCCTCCTTCGGGGACGTTGACGGCGACGGGGACCCCGACGTGTGGATCGGGGGCGGCGACGGGCGGCCGTTCGCCATCGAGAACAACGTGACCTACCCGGGCGGGTTCGGGTCGGGCCTCGGCTCCGGCAGCGGCAAGTTCTACTCGCGCAAGTCGGGGGTCCAAAACCCGCTCTTCAAGGAGAAGTGGGGCAACGCAAAGTGGGACAACTTCCGGACGAACGCCCACATCCTGGATCTGGACGGGGACGGGGACGGGGACATCATCCTTGCAACTGCGACCGGCAAGATCTCCGTGCTGCTCAAGACGGGCACCTACCGCTCCAGCGCCTACGACCCGGCCATGGGCCGGGCCATGATGACCCGCGTTCCCATCTACAAGCTGGCGGCTCTGCAAGAGTTCTTCCCGCACTTCCCCCCCGCGCCCTACCCGATCGAGTACCCCACGGAGGAGTTGGACAAACCAACCCAGTGGGACTCAATCGCGCTGGTCTCCGGCGACGTGGACAACGACGGCCAGACGGAGCTGCTCCTCGTGAACGACGGCACTATCACCATGTTCGACGACCCTGCCGACTTGACCTTCGCGCCCTCCCAGTCGCGGCCCATGCTCACCGAGTACAACTTGGAAGGAGAGTGCAACCAGATAGCGGTCGCGGACATCAACGGGGATGGGAGAAGCGACCTCGTGCTCGGCCTCAGGTCTGGCTACCTCCGGTACTTCGAGGCGGACGGGTGCGTTCCCCCCGCGCGAGCGGAGCGAGCGCAAAAAACAGCTAGAGAACTGCGCAACAGAGCGATGCCGACGACCTCCTCAATGCGAGAGCGGAGCGGGCGGGAGGGTCGAGCGCCTTCTCTTGCGCGAGCGGAGCGGCGGGCGAGATGGGCGAGCGCCTTCTCTTGCGCGAGCGGAGCGGCGGGCGAGGCGAGTGCCTTCTCTTGCACGAGCGGAGCGGCGGGCGAGAGGGGCGAGCGCCTCCCCTTGCGCGAGCGGAGCGGCGGGCGAGAGGGGCGAGCGCCTTCTCTACTCTCGCTTCACACGCCCACAACTACTGCCCCCCCCCCCCTTTAACCCCACCCCCCTCACCCCCAGGTACGACTGCACGAAGTGCCCGCTGGGATCCTACGTGCCCCCCCAACCCGCCCCCCCGGCGTGCATCCCGTGCCCCGCGGGGTCGACCGCGTTCACGCCGAACGCCACGGTCTGCACGGCCGCCCCCCCCGGTTTCTACTCCGACGACCCCTCCCAACCCCCCATCGCGTGCGCCCCCGGCACCGTGAACGACAACTCCGACGAGACCCGCTGCTACGAGTGCCCCGGCGGCCCCTCCTCGTGCCCCGGCGGCCGCAACTGCTCCCTCGGCCGGTCGGGCCCCGGCGCCCTGTGCATCCTGTGCGCCGAGAGCTACTACAAGACTCCCCCCTCCATCTGCACCGAGTGCGGCCCCCCCTCCATTATCGAGGGCGTCGCCGGAACCGTCCTCCTCGCCGTTGCCGTCTTCCTATCTCTCCTGCTCTCTTGCAAGGCCGACGGCTGGCTCATCGCCTGCTCCTCCTTCGAGTTCATGCAGCTCTGGCTGCTCCTCGTGCTCGCGGGTCAGGAGGGGAAGGAGACCACCTTGGGCCTCCTCGCGTTCACGGAGAGCACGCTCTTGCACCCGAACTTCCTGCACCTTGAGTGCTACGAGCCCCGGATCAACCTGGCGCACAAGCTTGGCTTCTTCCTCGTCTCGGTTCTCTGCCTCGGTGCCGTGTCCCTCACGCACCTGCGCAAGGTCTCCGCCAAGCTCAGGAAGGAGAGGGACGAGTTCTTCGAGGAGCTGCGGGAGATCGACGATCTGCACGCTATGCAGCACACGAGTAAATCAGAGATCGCCCACGAGCTGCAGCGCCACGACGTCCTGATGACCAAGAGCGAGATCTACTTCGACGAGCTCAAGATCCGCAAGACTGATAGGTGAGGTCGTGCATCTGCACCTTCCCTTCGTTGGCGCTAAACTAACTCCCAATCGCGGCGCAGGAACTTCCAACTCCTTCTCTCGTTCGTGCACGTTCCGCTCATCTACCACATGTCCTCCCTTTTCGGGTGCTCGCCCGTCGACACCGACGGCTCGCTGGTGCTGGATCTCGACCCGCGCATTTCGTGCAGCAACCCGCTCTACGTGACCGCCGAGTACGTCGCCCGGATCGCAATCGCCGGCCTCGCGCTGCTCCCCCCGCTCGCCATCGGGAGCGTGCTCATGGGCGTCGCCGAGCGCTTCGAGACGTACTCGTCCCACACCATGGACATATACGGCCCGCTGTGCGAGAACTACACGCCCTCGGCGCTGCCCTACTTCGGCGCGCTCAAGGTGTTCCGCCGGGGCGTGACGGCCGTGGCGCTCAGCAACATCCAGAGCATCCTCCCCTTCTTCGAGAGCATCGAGAACCGGTCGCTGGTCGTCCTCGTCGTGAACGGATCCTATGCTGTTGCTCTTGTACTTCTGCGTCCGTACAGCCGGAAGGTGCGAGCGAGCGAAGCGAAGCGAGCGCGTGCGCGAAGTGCGCGAGCGAGCGTGGGGGCGAAGCGAGCACATGGTCTGGCGAGCGGGCGGGAGAAGCGAGCGAAAGAGGTGCTGAGCTGGGCTCGCGCTATAGCTGCTCCTCCCCCGCCGCTGCCCTTCCCCCGTCGCTGTGCTTCTCGCGCAAAGGAGGTGCGCCGGGCTCGCGCTGCTGCTGCTCCTCTCCCGCCGCTGCCCTTCCCCCGCCGCTGCCCTTCCCCCGCCGCTGCCCTTGCCCCGCCGCTACCAGCGCAATAAACCCCCCTAATCTTACTGCGCTCCCCCAGACGTTCTTCTTGACCGACCTGGGGTTCACCGTGCTGCTGTGCCTGGGCAGCCTGAGCAACATGGCTTCCTCGATCGGCAGCGCCGCCGCGCTCAAGGTGGGCGTCTACCTGCTCACGCTGGCCGGCTGGGGCTTCATCGGGGTGGCGGCCTTCGTCATGTGGAGCCACCGCCGGGTGAAGATGACGACGAAGCTCGCGGGCCTGGAGCAGGTTGAGGAGCGGGCCCTCCTTGAGAAGCTCAAGCCTTACGATAGCGAAGAGGTGCGTGCGGCCGCCTCGCTGTCCGCGACCACCGCGTATCTAACCCGTATGCGCGCAGCTGCACCCCAAGGCGCGCGACCTCCTGGACAGGTTCATCACCCTGGCGAGCAGCGCCAAGGCTGCCGCGGAGCTTCTGATGTGGCAGGAAGCGCGCGAGTACCACGCGGCGCTGACGCTGGTGCAGGCGCAGCTGATGCAGGCCCTCCCCGACACCTCGGGCTTGAGGGCCTTCACGTCGTCGCATTTCAAGTCCGAGCAGCACGTGCTCGGACCGGAGCTGAAGGAGGCCATCAAGGTCTACAGGGAGCAGCTCGACGACCTTCACCACGACACGGACCACAAAAACTTCGAGCACTTCGTCCGGGTCTGCATCAAGACGTACGTGCGCGAGAAGAAGATGCCCGTCTGCGGGGAGAGCGGGTCGCAGGAGGGTTGTCGGGGGGAGACCCCCCGAACCCCCCTGCGGCCGGCGCGCGAGCGAAGCGAGCAGCGGGATAAGTGGGTCAGGCTCGCTCAGCGAGCGCAAAGATGGCGCGTCCCTCTGCGGGGTAAGCGGGTCGCAGGAGGATTGTCGGGGGAAGACCCCGAACCCTCCGTACTGCCGGGGTGTCGCACATGTGCTCGGTCAGGGTGGGCGCGCACCTTCTTCTTCCCCCGCCCCCGTCTAACATTCTTTCGCTCCCGCAGGTACGACGCCAACTGCGTCTTCAAGGCCAAGCTCCAGAAGTTGCTGCTGCGGTCCCTGCACAGCCACGACTTCTCCTGCAGCATGGACATCCGTAACGAGCTGGTTCTGTTCGTGTACAACATCAAGCCGGCCACGGTCACGGCGTGGCACAAGCTCGTGCACAACATCGTGGACAACTTCGAGACGGGCGACTTCGACGACTTCAACGGCATGGAGGAGAGACTGCTGAGCAAGATCAAGGACGCGAGGAAGCGCAAGGACGCCAAGAACCTGTCCCGGCAACGGGTCAGGGAGCTGCTCATGCGCAAGTGCGATGTGACCTGCAGGAGGCTCGAGAGGGAGTGGTGCGAGGCAGCGTGGCTGTGCACTCTCAGGAACCAAATCGTCGACATTTACAGGTGCGCACGCATAATGTTCCCCCTCCCCCGCCCCCGCCCCCGCCCTAACCACTTGCGTGCGCAGGTTCATTGAAGTGTGGTGTGATGAGGCGCAGGGCTTCGGGCTGCCAGAGGACGTGGAGGACAGGCTTCTGGAGGAGGAGAAGCGGGGGGGGCGGGACGCGCACAACGACAAGACCGTCCACGTCGCGTGGGAGGAAGAGGAAGACGACGACGAGCAAGTCGCGGCGCTCCCCCCGGGAGCCGGGGGGGGCATGGTGGACGCGCAGTTCCTGGCCTTCGCGTCGTCCGTGAAGAAGAAGGACGACGGCATCGTGTCCTTGGACGACATCAACGCCAAGGTCGAGGAGGAAAGCTTGAAGATGAAGCGCAAGATCAAGCAGTTGAGCCAGCTGGCGAGCGTGGACCCGGGCGACGTCTTCGGGGCCGTCAAGGAGAGCAAGGAGGAGCTAGACAGGTGGATCGCGGAGGCCGAGGAAAGCCTCTGGAAGTGCGTGCGCGAAGCCACAAGCGAATAGCGTGGGGGTTCGGGGGGACAGCCTTATCGAGGGAGCGAAGGCTGCAGGAGAGCATATTATAATTTTCTTCGTGCTCGCGCTAACTCCTCGGTCGCGCAGGTACGAGCTCAGGGCGCTGCTCAAGGGGCACCCAGTCATGGTGAAGGTCTACCAGCGGCTGCAAATGGACTGCAAGCACGCACAGTACGACTTCATCAAGCAGGCCCAGAAGGCCATGGACAAAGGCAAGGACCTCATCATCCTCGACGACAAGAACACCATGAAGAAGTAAAAACGTAGCGAACACAAGCGCTATTTATTGTTTGAAACATGTTGTGCTGCTATATATCCATGTCGTCGTGCACGTCCTCCGCGTGCGCCGCCATCTCCCACTCGCTTAGCGCGCGGAAGGCGCAGCCGGGGGTCGCGCACAGTCGCCACGAGGGGGGCTGCGGCGGGGCGGGAGCGGCGGGGGGGGGGGGGGCAGGAAGCGACGGAGAGGAGTGCCTTCTCTTAGCCGATGTGAGCTCGATTCCATGCGCGCGTGCTTGGTGCTGCTTGAGTTGCTGCTTGTACTTGGTCTCGTACTCGCAGCCATCGACACCGCAACGCTGGACAGGTTGTCGTGCTTGCCGCTCCCTCACCTTCCTCCTCAGCTCGTCCGCATCCACATCCCCGATTCCATGCACGCGTGCTTGGTGCTGCTTGAGGTGGCCCTTCTGCTTGGCCTGGTACTCGCAGCCATCGACACCGCAACGCTGGACAGGTTGTCGTGCTTGCCGCTCCCTCACCTTCCTCCTCAGCTCTTCCGCCGCCTCCACATCCCCAATTCCGTGCACGAGTGCTTGGTGCTGCTGGAGGCTGCCCTTCCGCTTCGTCTGGAACTCGCAGCCATCGACACCGCAACGCTGGACAGGTTGTCGTGCTCTCGATTTCCTCGCGGACGCCGCGTTCCTCCTCCTCTTCGCCGCCGCCTCATCTTTCTCCTCCTCCTCCTCCTCCTCCTCCTCCTCCTCCTCCTCCTCCCCCCCCCCCCCCACATGCCCCCCCCCCCCCTGATCCTCCTCCTCCTCATCCCCATCCAGCTCGATGACCTCGACACCTGGCCCTGGCGGAGCTGGCCTGGTCCACTTCGAAAGCGTCCCTTTGTTGCGGCAGCGCGCGCACGCGTCGGTGGGCACGGGGGCGCACGCGCAGTGAAACGTAGCCCCACAGTCGCACACCAGAGCATCCGGCTCACCCCCTGGGATGCGGATGGGGAGTGTGCAGCTTAGGCAGAGGCCTCTCCTAGTCATCGTTTGGGGCTTGTCGTTATCGTCCCCCGCGACCTTGGGATTACACACCCGATTAAGGCTCTCCTAGTCTTGCTTACGAGGTCCCACCAAGGAGAGGCGGTTGGGCAGGGGGGGGGATGCAAGAGTGGCAAAAGTTGCCTCGTATTAAATCAACGGCGTGAAACCGGAGCGAACGACGTGTATTGCGGCAGTGTCAAGATAACTCCTGGTATATGTACCCCCCCCCTTGGTCCCTCTCTGGGGCCTCCCTCTTCTCTCTCTCGAGCTTCAGCCCCCAACCCCCCGCTGCCGCTGCTCCATCCCCCTTCCCCCAAGCAGCTTTCTGGGTGCCTTATCAGCTAAATGTTTTTCTCCTGGCGCAGCACGCCCTCTTCCTCAATCACGACCCTTGCCAACAGCCTCCTCCTCGTCCTCCTCCTTACAAGCCCCTCCCCATCCTCCGGCTGCAGCACTCTGGTCGCAGGCCGGGAAGCGACGACCACTGGCGCTACCCTCGTCTCCCACTCCAACGATGGAGACGGGGACGTGGCTGGCAACATCCGGGTGGTCCCCGCGTCTACCAACTCGCTGCCTTCCAACAGAACTGTCTCGAGGGGCGTCATCCCCAACGTCCAGAGCACTTTCCAGTACCACACTGAGGGCTACGCGATCATAAACGAGAAGCAGGTGGCTCTTGGGGAGTCGACATGCTCCTCCATCTACTCCGGCTCCGGCTCCCAGCAGCTCAACATCGTGGACCTGGGCCAGCTGTGCCTGGAGCGCGCCTCCTCGGCTTCCGCCTGCATCTCCACCATGGGCGAGCTCGCGACGACCTACGGGTACTACGACGCGGGCGAGTCGCTCTTCGTCACCGACCCGTACGTTCCACAATCACCCGTTACCGAACCGCGCCGGCCGCAGGGGGGGGTTCGGGGGGTCTCCCCCCGACAGCCCCCCTGTGACCTGCTTCTACCGCAGAAGGGCAGCGCGTACCACGGCAGCGCCCAAATTCTCACTCTCCGCGCGCAGGAACGAGGCGTGGGTCTTTCACGTGCTGCCCGACTCAACAGGCACATCCGCAATCTGGGCGGCTCAGCAGATCCCGCCGACGCACATCGCGGCGGTCATGAACGCGTTCATCATCCGCGACGTCGATGTGAACGACGCCGGCAACTTCCTGTTCTCCGCGAACCTTCAGGACGAAGCAGCGGTGCTCGGCTGGGATGGGGAAGCGGCTCTGGACTTCTCCCTGCTCTTCTCTGCGCCCCCGGAGCCCACGTGCAAGTACACCTCCGGCAGGCGCGTGTGGAGCGTGTTCAACACCTTCGCGCCCTCCCTCTCCCTTCCCTCGACGTACGAGGACTACTACTCGTCCACGTACCCCGTGTCGGCCGCGCCTGACGAGAAGGTCAACGCGACGGCCTTCCGCTCCATGATGCGCGACACCTTCGAGGGCACGGAATACGCGCTGGGCGCGACCTCCCCCTCCCCCCTCCCGGGAGGCCCCTTCGGGAGCGCCTCGCGGTGGAAGACGGACCAGCAGGTCGACAACGAGACCGTGTGCTTCGAGCGAAGCATCAGCACTTTCAAGAGCATCGTGTCCTTCGTCGCAGAGGGCAGGGCGTGGCTACCCGACTCGATTGGGGGGCTTCTCCACTTCACCCCGCACAGCGCGCGGGCGGGCGTCATGGTGCCGCTGGTCGCGGGCATGAAGGAGATCGCAGAAGGCTTCGCCGGGAACAGCATGGGCGTGCTGGGGAGGGGAACGTCCGCCTTCTGGGGCGCGCGATTCCTGTACAACATGATCGAGCTCAAGAGCGAGTACGCGGTCCTCGACGTGAGGAAAATGCAGGCGGAGCTGGAGGACGGAGTGGGCGGGAACCTGACCGCTTTCGTGGACGCGGGCTACGCGGCAGGGGAGCTCACCATGCAGGACGTGCAGGACCTGTACAACGAGAACGCGGAGAGGGCGGTGCAGGAAGTGTGGTCTTTGTCGGACTCGGTCATGATGATGTACGTGCGGCGCGAGCGCAAAATGGTACGCCCCGTATGCTCACCCTCCCGTTGTGCTCGCGCAGGTACGCCGACGGCTACTGCAACGGGTGCGGGCGCGGACCGAGACACCTGGGCTACCCCCAGCCGTGGCTGGACGCCACGTACACCAATTTAGGCTACGACAAAGACGACAGATAACCATCAAAATCCTGTTGCTAAACCTCAGCTACTCTTTCTGCGCCGCGGCCGCTGCGCGCGTCATTTCCACGATGATGTCCTTGACCATCTTCCTGTCCTCCGCCTTCCTCACGAACGGCAGCCGGATCTTGAAGCTCTGTGGTTTGTCCCCCCCCTCCGGCGTGCGCTCGCACACCACGTCCATCCCGAGCGAGTCCACCGCCGAGATCTTCGCGGCCTCCACCCCCACCCCCACGTAGTGCTCCACCATGGCGGCGGTCGAGCCGGAGTGGTCCGCGTTCATGTGCCCCGCCACGCCCGCGGAGAACGGCGCGACCGGGTCCGGCTCGGCCGCGTAGTACTCGTCCCCTTCGAAGGAGCCGGCGCGCGCGAAGCCGCCCACGAAGCGCACGCTCTCCACCGCCAGCCGGAAGAAGGAGAAGTCGCCGAACGACGCCCAGAACGCGCCCGGGTGCTTCTGCAGGTACAGCTCCTCGATGCGCCCGCGCTCGGCGGCGGGGAGGCGCGCGGTCTGGCCGGTGAGCGTCACGCGGCCGTCGGCCGCGCCCTTGAAGTCGCCGGCGGCGACGGTCAGCGAGCACTTGGGGTCCGCGAGCACGTCCTGCGTGTGCCCGGACATGGTGGAGAACAGGAAGCACGGGGAGCCGGCGTCGTCCAGGCAGAAGCCGACCACCGAGCCGGAGGGGTAGGAGGGGGAGGAGGCGGAGTTCGTGGACAGCACGGCGTACCCGTGCTGGTTGGCCACGAGCGAGCGCACGGAGGCGGGGAAGGACAGCCGCGGGGCCGACCGCTGGTGCGCGGACAGCTTCGCCTGCAGGTCCAGCTCGGACTGGGGCAGCGAGGCGGCCGAGGGCGGCGGCTTGTGCCCTTCGTCGCGCTGCCCTTCGTCGCTGGCGGAGGCACGGCGGGGGAGCGAGGAGAGGGCCGGCAAAGGGGCGGGCAGGAAGGAGGAGGCGGGGAGCGCGGAGAGCAGGAAGGCGAGCGGGAGGAGGCGCATGGCTGTCGGGGAGCTGCGAGAAGGGTAAGGCGGGTCTTGGGGTTTGCGCAGTCGGCGGGGTGCCAAAGGATCCGACTCGTGAGGCCGACTCGAGGCTGGCGCAGGGGGAGGGGATGGCGCGGCACGGTCAGATAACGCGGTGTACACCTTCAGGGGGGGCAATTGGTTACTCCTGAGGATTATAGCGCACTTTACCGTGCTGTGGAGTGTGAATTCCACACACCCCCTCCCCCCCCCTCCTCCCCAACCTCTCCCCCCCCCCCGCCCCCCCTCCACTAGCGCCCCACCCCCCCTCACCTCCCCCCCCCCCCCCCGCCGCAACACCCCACCCCACCCCACCCCACCCCCTCCTCCAATGCCCCCCCCCCGCCCCCAACCCCTGCTCCTCCCCCTCCTCCTCCTCCTCCCCATCCTCGCCCCCGCCCTCGCTGGCCTGGTCTCCAACAGCTGCGACGCCTCCACCTACTACTCCTCCCTGTCCTCCGACGACCTGGACGGCACGAACACGGGCGGAGCCCTGCAGGCCACCCTGCAGGCCCTGCTGGAGAGCACGCACACCAACGTGGTTCCGTACACTTCCACTGCGACCGACTGCTGGAACGCGCTGGAGGTGCTGGACAAGGACCCGGCCTCTGAGACTGACGTGATCCTCATTTACAAGCTCACCCCCGAGCCGTTCTCCGCGCAGGGCGTGCCCTCCGGCTGGAACCGGGAGCACGTGTGGCCGAAGAGCTACGGGGTCGGGCACGACGGCCCCGACACCTCCGACCTGCACTCCCTCCGCGCCGCCGACTGGAGCGTGAACTCGTGCCGCTCCAACCGCTACTACGCCGGGTGCGACGCGGGCGCGGCGGGGGGGGGGGGACTGCACGTCCCCCGCGCACGCGGAGGCCGCCGACGGCACGCAGAAGCAGTCGTTCGAGGGGGAGCTCGGGCGCTTCGCCCCCCCCCCCTCCGTGAGGGGGGACCTGGCAAGGTCCATCTTCTACATGGCGGCGCGCTACGACGGCGGGGAGACGGACACGGCGGACCTGAGCATCACCGACTGCCCGTGCCTGTCCACGAACACTATGGGGTTGCTGTCCGACCTGCTGCAGGTGAGGAGCGAATGGGTTTAGACGAAGCTGCTGCTTCTGCTCCCCCCCCCC
>BRYB01001377.1:0-11374 GCA_030267505.1 Tetraparma gracilis | reverse complement strand
CCCCCCCCCAACGAACCCCCCAGACCATGCTTTGCTCGATCAACGAGCACGCCGTGGGTTTCTGCTACAACAACTGCACCACGTCGTCCACGCGCAACTCTCGGCTGGTGCTCACTGACAAGGGCGGGGTGTTCTCCGACAAGGACGGCAACATCCGGCACTCTTGGAAGTGGGACCGGGGGGCGCAGAACGCCGGGGAGGTGCCGCCGGGCGGCGTGAACATGCCGCTGAACAAGTTCATGTCCGTGTCCTTCGAGGACCGCGCCACGCTGATGATCAACTACGACGTCACGGGCATCAAGAAGAGCTTCGACGCGGGGCTGAAGCTCAAGAGGACGGGCAGCTACCTGGACACCGCGAAGCACACTGGGCTGGGTCGGCTGGACGTGACGCTGAACAACTACCGGTCGCTGAAGGACGGGCAGACGGACTTCGCGGAGACTATGACGGCACTGAGGAACAAGAACAATCCCAAGTCGGTGAACCTGTCCAACATGGTGTCGGGCATCGTTTCGGACCTCGAGGGGCACTTCGACACGTACATCGAGGACAAGAAGGGCACCAAGTCGCTGAAGCTCGCCAAGGGCAAGAAGGACGCGCGGTCCATGACGAGCAAGGAGCTCCCCAAGATCAAGCGCACGGAGCAGGACATCAAGGTGACGTCGGGGTACGCGAACGAGCTGTACCTGAGCGACAAGGAGGCGGCGAGCTACAAGTTCGACGCGAGGAACACGGCGAGACCACTGCTGCTCAAGCCGAACGGGAAGTGGAAGAGCGACGTGGAGATCCGGCTCGCGCTCATGAAGGAGGAGCACCCGCCGCTCGACAAGCCCAGCCACATCAAGAGGTCCAACGGGCACTACTCGTACAACCACGCGGCGCGCGACATCTTGCCGAGGCCGGAGGGGCAGCAGACGCTGATGCAGACGTCTGCGGTGAAGGAGATCCCAGAATCAAAGACGCTCCTCAGTGCTCGGCTGGGCAGCATGAACGACGACATCATGAAGCTCTTCAACGCCAAGTAAAAGTACAAACCGCGTGTGGCTGTTGCGATACAAACGCCATCTATGAAGCAACAATACCACCTACAATACTCTCACAGGAAGGCCTCCGTGGTGGACGCCCTCGGAACGAAGGCCTTCTTCGTTGGGGATTTCTTCTTTTTCCTGCTCTGCGTCGGTCTCTGCATCAGGGCCTCCGTGGCCTCCTCGACCGCCTCCTCAACCGCCTCCGCAGCCCCCCCCCCCTCAACGCTCAGCCCCCCCCCCTTGAGCTTGCTCTTGAGCGCGCCCCAGCCCTTCCCCCCTCCTCCGCCCCCCCCCGCGCTCGCGAAGGCCTCCACGACGCCCTTTGCGATTCCGCCGCGCCTCTCCTCTTCCTCCTCCTCCCGCTCCAGCTCCGCCTGGGCCCGCTCCAGCTCATCCTCGGGCGCGATGTCAAAGCTCGTGCCGCACCGCACCCTATCGCCCGCCTGGGCATCGACTGCCCACTCCTCCTCCTCCCCCCCGCTCCAGTCGCTGCCGCTGATTTCCTCGTCGCTGTCCTGCACCAGCTGCTTCTCCTCGTCCTCCAGCATCGACATCGAGTCGAACCGCACCTTTCCACCCGCCCCCCCCGCCCCCGCCCCCGCCCCCGCCCCCTCCCCCCCTCCCTCCACGCTCCCCGCCCTGATTCTCTGGGCGTCCTCGAGGTGAAACTTGTTCGGGAGCTTCACTTTCTCCTCGTTGACATTGAACCCCCCCACGCTCGTAGAAACGACCTCCCCCGTCTCCGTCTTCCTCAACTCCACCCCCCCCCGTTTCCTGACCTCCTTCTTCTCCCTCTTAATTTCCGCGAAATCCACCTCATCGTCCGACCTGTGCTCCTCCGCGATCTGCCTCTTGGCGTCGATCTTGTCCTTCTTCGCCCGCCACTCCTTCACCAGCCGTCCCTTGAGCCCCGGGTGCAAGACCTTCCTGAAGCCGCTGCCGCACTTCGCGTACTGGACCCTGTAGCGCTGCCTCTTGGCCACCTTGGCAGCCGCCTTGAACCACTCCCAGTCGAACACGGAGTCGTCCCAGCCCCTTCCTCTCTTCACGACGATGCCCGCGCGGTTCTCCTTCTTGCCCATCTCTTTCAGGACCCCGTCGTGGACTCCGCCGAAGTAGTCCTCGATGTCGCTCTCCTGCACCTCCTTCTCCTTCCCCCCCCTCACGAGCCACAGGAAGTTCTTGACGTCCACGTCCGAGACCTTGGCCTCCCTCGCCTTTCTCAGAACGCCCAGCAGCGCCTCGCCGCCCATCAGCACCTCCCCCGCCCCTCCCGCGAGCTCCGCCCACTTGCCCTTCCAGAAGCCGTCGCTGTAAACCCGCTCGAGCGCATCCAGGCGCATCTGCCCCGCGTCCCTGTTGGCGTCGAAGTCGACCCTGGTGAAGAACTCCGTCTCTTTCTGGATCTCCCTCTCGACCTCGGCGAGGTCTCCCACGCCCCACGCGTCCCCGCCCTCCACCGACCTCTCCTTCCCCTTCGCCATCTTTGACTTGAGGACGAAGGCGGTGACGCACTCGTGCAGCGCGTACACGCACTCCCTGGAGCCCTCCTGGATGAGGAACATCTCGAGGTAGTTCTCGAACGCCTTGCTCGGAGGGAAGACCCCCAAGCACATCTTCATGAGAACCCACATCTTCACCCTCGCGTCCTTGCCGCAGCCGTTCATCTGCTTCATGATCTGGACGTAGATCTCGTCCCGAATGCCCTCAACCTTGAGGCCTACCACGAGCAGCTGCCTGAGCAACACGCACGGGTGCGAGAAGACCCGGCAGCCGATCCAGCCGAGGACCTGAGCGAGTGCGGGTGCGAGAGTGAGCGAGCGTCAGGGGGGCTTGGGAATTGCTCGCTCGCGTGCGTACGTTCTGCCTGAAGAGCCTCACTGCCAGCGCGCTGAGGTTGGACGGCAGGCGAGTTAAGCTCGTCGTCATTGGCACCCCGCTGTACTTGAGCATGCCGCCCGCCTTGTCCTTGTCCATGATCATCCGGTGCCTGCCAAATTCCTCCATCGCACGCAGCCCCTCGTAGCCCGCGAGGTTCCCGTACCTGCGGCACAAGTTACGCGGGAGAAGAGTCAGCGGGAAATATTGAGAAGGGAAGGGGATGGGGGGGGGGTAGATCGGCGCTCACTTCTGTTGCAGCTTCCTGACTCCGAACACCTTCTCCTGCTTGATCCTGACCGTCAGCGTAACAACATCGTCCATCTTGTTGACGTGGTGCCGGTGATCCACCAGCCCCCCGGTCTTCTTTCCCTCCTCGAAGATTGCAATCTTGGCGAGTTCCAGCTGCACGAAAGTGCCCATGCCCGGGCTCAGCCCACCCAAGTACTCAACCACGTGCCAGTTGTCCATGTTCGCATAGTTGGCTCGCTTCACCTTGCTCCCCGTCTTCGCCCTGGTCAGCAGCGCCCTCAGCTCGTTGCCGTTGCACCTGCCGACCACCCTCGCGAGCTCGACCCTGAACTTCTCAAGTCCGTCCAGTTCCACCCTGCCCAACTTGGTCATCTCCGTGACCAGTCCGAGCCGCTCCGCCCTCTTCAGGGCCTTGTCCAAGCCAACCCCGTCGCAGTCGCTCATGCACTTGGCGATCTTCTTGTCGAGCCCCACGCACTCCTGCAAGATCTCCTTGCCCCACATGATGGCCCCCCTCGCCCCCAGCTCGGCGTAATTTTCGAGCTCGAGCGCCTCGGCCTTCTCCAGCGCGTCCTTCAAGCCGACGACGTCGCACCGCTTCCCCGCCGACTTGATGAGCTCGACGCTCTCCATGAACACGTTCCTCTTCTCCAGCTCGAGCACGTAGCCGTCGAGCTCCTCCTTCACAAAGTGCTTCCACTCCGTGCTGTGCTTCTCCGCGTCCTTGTGGAACTCCCTCAGCGCGTTCTTGGCCAGGCCGAGCGCGTCGTCGTACGCCAGGGCCGCGATCGTCTTCCTGATCGCGATGATCCGCTCGCACGTCTTGAGCAGCCACGCCACCTGCAGGTTCAGCTCCCCCTGCGCCGACGCCCCCGCCCCGGTGCCCGACACACCAGAAGAGGAGGAGCTGCTCGCCTTCTTCTGCATGGCGCTCCTCAGACAATTCGAGACGGCAATCTCGAGCTGCTTGGTCTCCATCGTCGCGTTGTCGATGAAGCCCCACGTGCCGGTAGTCTTGAGGCCCTCGAGGAGCATCTTCTGCTCCTCCCTAGCCTTGAGCTGGTACTCAACGAAGTTGAACTCGAGCCTCGCCAGATGGTGAACCTTGTTCCTGTCGAGATTCCGGAAGATGCTCGCGACCTGCGGCCAGTTGCCGACCTTCATGCAGGTCCGGAGGTCGCCGACGGTTTGCGTCGTGTGCAGCAGCTGCTTCAGCTCCTGCGCAACAAGAGTCAGCAGCGCAAGAGAGTGTGAATGTATTAAATGTGGGGGGTGGCGCTCGCTTACCTTGCTCCGGCCTCCGTGGTGCGTCGACTCCTGCGCGGCGTCGAGCGCGATCTGGATCTCCTCCACGTTCACCGTGTCGAAGTCAATATTCTCGTCGCCCGCGTTGTCTTGGCTATACCTCCTCCTCGCCCCGGGAGCCTTCCTCTTCGACGCGCTCATCCCCCCCTCGCCCTCATCCAGCTCGTTCTGGCTCGAGGAGGAGTGCCCGTAGAAGGAGCCATTCTCGGGATCGAAAACCATCCGGAGCTTCACCATGGCGTCGTAGTTGCTCAGGTGCATCTGGGCGAGCCGCAGCTCCCGCTTTCCTTCCTCAAGCAGCGTCCGCTCCTTCCCCTCGGCGATGGCCGCCTTATCGAGCACCTCCCGGACCATTTCCCAGTTTTCACTGAACAGCCCCTCCCTGAGGTCGCACAGCACCGCCGCGGTGTCCCGGTACGGCTTGAGCGCGTCGCCTAGCACCGACTCAAGCTTCCCGGTCTCCTCGACCAGCAACTTCAGTTCCTGCACGGCCTCCGCCGACGGCGTGCTCAGAATTCCGAGCGTCTTGATGCTGCAGAAGGTGCACTTGGGGGTGCTCTTGCTCGCATCCGAGGCGTCGGGGTTGTTGACCACGACGCTCCCCCGCAGAGACGTGGCCATGCTGCCCCTCTGGACGGATCCCGCCCCCCCGCCGCCCCTGCCGCCAGTGATGACGCACCAGTTGCTCATGGCGCCTCCGGAGTCGTCCGTGGGCCCGTTCCTGATGCACCGCTTGAACAGGCCGACGTAGTTGTGGTACATCCTGTCGTTCTTGGCGAGCTCGAACTCGTGCTCGATGATGTCGGGAATCACGTACCTAGCGTGCGGGAAGTTGCGAGGGTAAGCTTGGGCAAGGAATCGGGGTTAATTTTGTTGGTGCGCACTTTTCCTTAGTCTTGACCATCTCCCCGATGACTTCTTCGACGATTAGTTTACCCTCCTTCAATCCCACCTCCTTCTGGGAGATACGGAGCCGCAGCACCAATTTCGCCCAGTGCAGAAGCTGGACGACCTCGCCTCTGAGCGCGCTGTTGCGGTTGTGCTCGTTCGCAAACTTGAGCGCCTCCTCGAAGCCGTTGGTCTTAATCTCGCGGTAGTCGAGGTTGCCCACGGTGCCCTCGGCGTAGCCCACCACGAGGTAGCTGTTGATGCGCACCTTGACCCGCTGGTTGATTGCCTCCTTGGCGCTCCCCTCGATCTCGACCCTGGCGTTCTCGTTCAGGAGCTCCTTGTTCATGTTCTCCGCGTTGAGGCACTGCGCCTCGACTTCGCTCCAGTTGCCGTCGCAGAACGCCCGCCTGATCTGGAGGACGTAGTGGCCGGACTTGAGCAGATTCTGGAGCACGGGGAGCGGCGACTTGGTCTTTCTCGCCCGCTCGATGGCGTCCGAGAGCGTCTGAATGTGCGGGTAGATGGCACGGTGGTTGTTCACGAGCAGGCCCTGCTTGTGCATGTCCCGGCCCTCCCTCAGAGAGTTCTTGAGGTCGGCGGTGCACAGGTACAGCTGCAGCTCCTGGTTCACCCGCCGGATCTCCTTCTGGGCGATCCGGAAGCCCTCGTGGGTCTTCTCCTGCTGCTCCATCTCCTCCATCTTCGCGAGGTCGTCCTCGATCAGCTTCCACTTCTCCTTGATCCTGGCGTCGTGCTCGGCCCTCTCCAGCAGCAGCTGCTCGGCCCTGTGCGGATCCACCTGCGTGAGGTCCTCCTCTTCCCGTCCGTCGAATTCCTTGGCCAGCGTGAACGCGTCCTTGAGGTGGAGGCGGATGTCCCGCACGCTGCACGCCATGAAGTACAGCTCCTCCGCAACCGGGCTGCACTGGAAGCGGTCCTTGACATTCTCGACGGCGTTGGCGATCTTCTTGACGTCGATCCGCTCCTCCTGCAACTCGCCGACCGGGGAGTTCTTGTCCCAGCCCTGCTCCAGAGCGCTAGAGAGCTGCCGAACGACCTGCACGTTCCCGAGCTCGCCCTTAACGAGGTCGTGCTCCGCAGCGCACGCGCTTCCGGCTTCGCGGAACTCCTGCTCGGACAGCGAGGAAAGGTTGCCGAGCGCCTCCTGCACCGCGGGCCAGTTCCGGTCGCCCCTCGCGCCCCCCAGCGCCTTCCTGATCTTGAGCATCTCCTGGGCCACGAGGGTCAGCGCCTTGGCCTTTGGCGTCCGGGGCACGAAGCGCTCGGCCTGGTTGATGGCGAACTCGAGCGCCTGCCGGTTCACCAGCTTGACGTTGAGCGAGCCGACCTCGCCCACGACGCCCCCCTCCTTCAGGGAAGCCTCCAGCGACGACACGATGTTTGCGTTGTGCATCTCCGCGTTCGCCACCATGCGCTCCCGCCTCCAGACCCAGTAAAGCTTCTTGTGGTTCACAGGATCGTCCTCGACGGCGTCGTTCATGGTGGGGTGGTCCTTGCGCTTTCGAAGCTCCGCCTTCTGCAGCGTCTTCTTCAGCCCCGCGTAGTCCTTCGCGGCCAGCTCCTTCCGCACGTCCAGGATTGACTCGCACAGGTCCACAAGGTCGGAGAAGTGCGGAGCCACCGCGTGGTTCTGGAGTGGTTTGAGGGTAAGTTTGGGTTGGGTTGGGTTGGGGGGGGGGGGNNGGGGGGGGGCGCACCGTGATCTCAGCCCCGTGCTGCACGTTCATGGGCATCTCCTCAGCGCTCCAGCCCCCCTTCTTCACGAAGCGGAGGGGCTGCACGGTATCCTTCAGTTCGCCGAGAGAGGAGGAGGAGGCAGTGAGGAGGTGGGTGGAGCAGTCGATGCCGTTAAGGAGAGCGTCGTCGTAGAGGTGCGTCTCGACCTCGACGACCTGGTAGTGCACCGCGACGAGGGACACCTCCTCCCTGATCCTGCCCGAGAGCAGGTCATCGTGGGCGCCCTTGGTCGGAGTCAAGGCGTTGAAGAACTCAGCCTTCTTGTTGTCGTAGTCAGCGAGGAAGGACTTGAGGTTGTTGGCCCAGGTAGAGATGGGGATGTTCTTCTTCCGTCGCACCCCGTTCCTGGTGCGGATGATGATCTGGCCCAGCTCGATGATGAGGTCGGCCCGGTGCAGCCGCTCGTCCTTGCTCATGACCAGCGCTTCCTGCACCGCCCCCTCCAGCCCCCGAGTGTCAATCTCATCGGACAAGAGCTTGCCCGCAACGCCGGCGATGTTGTTGAGCCGCAGCTCCTCCTCGATCCTCTCGATCGCCTTGTCGTTCGTAATGTCCGACCAGGCGTGCTTCACCTCCTCCTCGAAAATCTTCGGGAGCTTGTGGGCCGGAGTCTTGAAGGCCGGGGTGTTGAGCAGGGCCTCGACCGCATCGCGGGAGCCGTCGTGCTGCTTGCGGCGCAGGTCGCGGGCCATTTCCAGAGTGGAGACCATGAGCTTGGACTGAGAAGTGGAGATGCGAGCCGCCTTCTCCTCGAACCACCGCAGGGTAGAAGTGATCTCGTCCGAGGTGATGTTCGTGCGCGAGTGCTTGCCTACCGCGCTGACGTCAAGGGCGCCGGTGGCCAGGGCGGCGTCGTGCTTGGCACGGGCAATCTTGTTGAAGCAGAGGTTGGCGGCCGTCTTGAACTCTTTCTCGACCGACTCGCGGTAAGCTTCCGGGAACTGGGACACCAGCTTGCTCGAGGAAGCCTCGGCGACAATCTTCTCTCCAGTTTGGTAGTCGTTCTCCACCAAAGCCTCCCGAAGATCGCGGCAGGTCGTGAGGGCGGTTAGGAGGAGGCGGAGGCCCGGGAGCTGACGCACAGGCTCGGACAGGTTCTCTCTGATGTTCTCGATGAGCGCCACCAGGAAAAACGTGTCCGCCTCGAGCATGGGCTCTCCGTCCTCGTCGAGCACGGGCGTGCCGTCGTCGTCGAGGCGCTCCTCGAACCCGGACTTGAGGGCGGTGGGTCCGTCCTGGATCACCTGCCGGTACCGCACCTCGTCCCGGAACAGCTTCATCTCGTCGAAGCCAGGGTGGTCCAAGAGGGCCGGGTGGTGCTCGCGGCCGTCCTTCTCCTTGTCCAGGTGCGTCTGCAGGAACACGTCCACCTCGTCTATCAGGTCGATGAGCTTCGGCAGGCAGTCGTCGAAGCTCTTGCGCTCGGTAAGGCACACCTCCCGGCGGAGCTTCAGGATCCAGTTGGCGACCGACAGCAGGTCCTTCACGTCGGTGCTCTTCTGCAGCGGCAGCGCCTGAGACTTCTGGTACGCCGCAGCCAGCTGGGTGGGGGGGGGTTAGGGGGGGGGGGGGTACTTGGGTCACGTGTCATGCACGCCTCACCTCCTTGTAGTCGAGGTCGGACACCACCAAGCTTCCCACGCTGCCAGAGGGCCCGTGCTTCGACAAGGCGGGGATTAGCATCTCAGTGAGGACCCGGTGCGACGCGTCCGCGCGCGCAGCCTTCATCTCCCGCGTGTCGACGAAGCGCGGGTAAACCACGTCGGCCGTGTCGCCCGTCTTCATCTTGGACTTGGGCGACGAAGCCTTCAGGGGAGACCCGGGGGTGTTCTCGAGCTCGAAGCCCAAGCCGGCGGACACAGTGCGGCGCAGCTGCATCCCTTCCATCTTGACGCGGGACATGGCCGCCGCTGACGAGCGGCGCCCCGCAGGTGTCTTGTAGACGGCCTTGCTAAGCGCCTCGCTGGAGCCCGGGTTGAAGAGCTTGAGGAGCTCGTCCCAGTGTTTCAGCTCCTGAAGCTTGCGCATCTCGATCGTGAGGAGGACAGTGTCGATCAGCGCGAGGGTGCGCGAGGAGCGGTACGACTGGGGCTGGATCATTTTGCGGGGCGACGCCATCGGAGACCCAGTGTCGGGATCGAAGCCGGGAGGCTTCGGGGGCGAGCCCGAGCCCGAGCCAGCGGGGCTCTGCGGGGACCCGGGCAGCGCGCCCACAGAGCCAAAAAAGACGGAGGGGCGCCGCGCCTGCAGCTTCTTGAGCAGATTGACGAGCCTACGCGAGGGGGCGAGCGAGGGGTGAGGGGGATGGGAATGGATGTAGGTTCGTTCCCAGGCTTGGACTCACCCGTCGTACTCCACCTTTCCAGACGCGGGGTCCATGACACCGATGTCGAGGGCGTCCTCCATGTCCTTCTGGAAGGTCCTGTCCTGGCTCTCGAGCGTGGCCCATGACACCTCCGTGCTGATGAGGTCGTGCGGCGACGGAAGGATGGTAGACGAGACGGCCACCAACACGTGGTCCCATTGCTGCAGCTTCCAGCACTTGCGCACCTTGAGCACGCACGCGGCCTGGTCAAGGATGAGCTTGGCCTGAGGGTTCTTGTCCACCCCCTGCTCGAGGGCCTCGTCGAGGTACCGCGAGAGATTCTTCGTCCGCAGCTTCGCGGAGTCAATCTCGCCCACGGGGCCCTCGTTCACAGACATGGCCATCTCCAGCTTCAGGAGCGGCAGGTACTTGACCGCGCTCAGCTTCGTGCGGATCTGCTCCACCTCGGGCAGACAAGCCTCGGCAATCTCGAAGTCCGAGGGGTTCAGCTCCGCGATGATGGAGTTGTACTTGGAGTAGACGACGGGGTCGTCGGGGGTGGACTCCGACTTGTCGTCGTCGGCGTGGTCCTCTTCCTTCAGAGCCTGGGCCGCCTGGAGAGCGAGGTCGTCCGATTCGGCAAAGAACTCCGGGTCGCAGAGGGCCGTGCGAGCGTCGAGGAGGATTCGAGCGGACCTGGCGATGGTAGGGTAAGGATGCGGAGGGGGGGAAGGGGGGCGGGGGGAAGGGGGGTGGGGGGGAGGGGGGGAAGGGGGGGAAGGGGGGAAAGGGAAAAAAGGGGGGGGGGGGGGGGTACGTACCTGACAAGCTGCAAACCCTGCATGGAACGGGCAGGGTTGCGCTCCCAGCGGTCCACCTCGACAGCAAGCTCGGGAAGGGTCTCCTCGAGCCACGATTGCTGGCTCGGGTTGAGAGGGAAGGCGGTAGCCGGGTCCGTCAGGGAGAACGTCTCGGGGGAGGGCGCGGGCGGGGGGGAGCCGAGATCCGCCTCGGAGTCTCGCGGCGCGTTGGCCCGAGCCTCCTCGTCCTGCTTCTTCACGAGAGTGGACAGCTTGTCCAGGCGAAGCTCTTCCTGCGCGATCTCTTCGAGCACGCTGATCGCTCTGGCGAGCGCGCCGGTGCAGAAGGAGCGATCGAGGGTGGTGGCAAGCGCGGCGATGTTGGCGACCTGCTCGTTGATGCCGTTGCGGTCGAAGGCGTCCGTGAAGTCCACGAGAGCCGTTTCGGCGGCCGCGTACGGGGCCAGCATGGCCTTCTTGGAGCCCAGGGCGAGAATGTCCGGGTGCTGGCTGAAATACGGCTCGTCCTTGCTGTTCGTGAGCTGCTTCGCCTCCTCCATGATGGCATCGATCTGCGGCGGTGTAAGTTGGGGGGGAGGGGGGGAGGGGGGGGAGGGGACGGGGGGGCTCACCTCGGCGATGTGAGACGACGTTTCGGACTCCTCCGCCACGGGGATCAGCCGCTTTGCCTCGGACTCGATGCCCTCCTCGAGAAGGAGCTCCTCAGCAAGCTGCATCGCAGCCGGCACCTCCGGCGTCTGCAGCCTGAGCTCGGGAGACTGCGCCTCAGTGAGCCCGTCGATGAGCCCGAAGCGCTCGTCCTCGGTGAACCAGTGGGTCTTGTTGTCGGCGCGCAGGGACAGGTAGTGCCGGAGCGTCGCGCGGACCTCGAAGAGCTTATTGGCGCGCTGCCGATCCCTGAAGCCGCGCCACATCTTCTGCAGCACGATCGCGTTGCGGTCCTTCGCCGCAGTGCGCAGCTTCTCCACCGCCTCGTGCTGCTCGGCGCGGTAGAACAGACGCGTGATGCCGTACTCAACCTTGTTGAAGATGTCCTCCCGCTCCTGCAGAGCGCGGAGCAGCACGTGCGTCTGGGGGCGAGCGCAAAGGGGGGGGGGGGGGGTAAGAGAAGTGAATGAAGAGAGAGAGAGAGAGGG
>BRYB01001309.1:7250-18255 GCA_030267505.1 Tetraparma gracilis | reverse complement strand
CTCCCCCCCTCCCCCCCCCTTCCCTTCTCGCAGCTACAGGGCCAGGGAGAGCAAGGACGGGGGGACGCCGCCCCAGGGCTCCGTCTTCTGGTTCAGCGTGCCTCTCTTCGAGAAACCCGACCCGGCCCAGGAAGCGGCGCAGTTGTCGCCGGGGTCCGAGAAGCGGCGGCGCCTCTCTGTGGGAGGCACCTCCACCATGTCCGCCGGCATCTCCAGCTGGGGCAACGGCAGCGGGAGCAACCTCGTCGCGTTCTCGAGCCTGGCGAGCACCGCGAGCAAGGCCAGCTCCAACAACTCCGGCGGCGCGAACGAGACGTTCGCTGAGGGCGGGAGGAAGAAGAGGGCGCTCGTCATCGACGACAGCATCACCGTGCGCAAGCCGCTCGCCAGGGCCATCAGCAACAAGGGATTCGACGTCGATACGGCCAAGAACGGCCTCGAGGGGCTCAGTATGATGAAGGCCAAGCTCTACGACCTGGTCCTGTGCGACTTCCTCATGCCCGTCATGGACGGCATCGACTGCGTGGTCTCGCTCCGGCAGTGGGAGTCGGAGAACAGGCCCGCGTTCAGGCAGCTCGTCGTCGGGATCAGCGCCAACGCCGGCATGGAGGCCAAGCAGGCCGGGGAGGGCACCGGCAACAAGTCGTTCGCCGAGTACGTGCGCGAGCGAAGCGAGCGCGAAAAAGATCCTGCGCGAGCAGGCGAGCGCAGCTGCCTGCTTCATCCTGCCCGCGTGAAGGGGATTGCAAACTGTTTTGCTGCCTGCGGGGATTGCTGCCTGCTTCTTCGCTAACGTCTAGCGCCGCCGCCCCTACCCCCCCCCTTCCCCTCCCTTTCGCCCTCGCCCACCCTCTTTTTGCGATCGCTTCGTTCGCACAGGTACGGCTTCGACGGCTTCTTCCCCAAGCCCATCTCCCTCAAGCAGATCTCCGAGATCCTCAGCGACGCCCTGCTCGTCAAGAGCGCGGCGGACATGGATGAGTCCACCAAGCAGGAGGCCAAGAGGCAGGAGGAGGAGGCTCGCCTGATGCACGACAAGTGGGAGAACATGAAGATGGCCACGAGCAGCAGGTACGTGCGAGCGAGCGCGAACAGGAGCGAGCGCGAAGAGGGTGCTGTGTCGCCGCCGCCGATGCGATGTCCTCCCTCCCCCCCGCACGCGAGCGAAGCGAGCGCGAAGAAGGTGCAGTGTCGCCGCCGCCGATGCGATGTCCCCCCTCCCCCCCCCTCCCCCTCCCCCCCCCACCCCCACTCACTTCTTCGTTACCGCAGCGACGGCAGCCTGCGCCCCGTGCTGGACGCCAAGAAGAGGAGCGGCAACTCCCTCAAGAGGAGCGACAGCTCCCTGAGCTCCATCGGGGAGGACGGAGGGCACCAGAGGTTGAGGCCGGGTGACATGATGTCCATCATCAACGACGAACTCGGCAGGACGAAGTCGCCCGCGTCCAGCAAGAAGCCGACCAAGAGCAACAAGGGCGAGAAGCCCTGTTGCCTCATCGCGGAAGACTCCTCCTCCGTCCGCAAGATGCTCAGGAAGGCCATCGAGCTCAAGGGGTTCGACGTCGACGAGAGCGTCGACGGAAGGGGCCTCTTCAGGCTCCTCACCGAGAACGGGGGCTTCTCCAAGTAAGCGGCGCGCTGCACTCTCCTAATAAACACTGCCCCCCTCACACTTTTTGCGCAGGTACGCCCTCGTCCTCGTCGACAATAACATGCCTGGAGAGCTCAGCGGCATCGAGGCGGCCCGCCTGTACCGCGAGTGGGAGGCAAGGAATATGGGGGTTATAGTGCACGACAGACACAAGAAGATCGTCAGCATAACTACGAGGGACAACGCCAAGCGGCTCGAGGCCGAGGGGGGGACCAACCCCTTCGACATGGCGCTGCCGAAACCCATCAGGCTCGAACAACTTCACCAGCTGCTGGAGGAGCTGGTGGGGTGAGGAAGGGGGGGGGGGGGGGGGGTGAGGGGGGGGGTGAGGGGGTGGGGGAGGGGGAGGACAAGACGAGAAAAAAAAGCGTCGGGGGCTTAACCTGATCCAAGTAATAGAGCACGATGCTGAACGAAGAACAACTGGGGCGTAACGGCTGCGGGAGAGGCGCCGAGCGGCTTGTCCTTGTGGCCCTCAATGACAATTTTCCACATCTGCGCCGCAGGCATTACCACTGAGGAGACCATGGCCCGAGAGAAGCCGGGTCGGGTTGACCAACGGAGCACATATCCGCCCCTTCTACACCCCCCTCGAACCTTCGCCTGCCGCCTCCACAGCGATGGCGCCGCTGGATCCGTGGGGAGCCCCGATTTCCCTCTACAATTGAATCGTATAGTAGTAGCTGCCGTCGGCATCCAGGCGCATTAAAGCGATACCAGTGTTTCTACATATATCAACACCCTTCTCTCTGTGAGGGTTGAGTCTGCCGCTCCTTAACAGCGTGTAGTATGGTGTCATTGGATCCCTGGCTTTGACCCAACATGGAACCGGCGGTTCAAACAACAAAACCCATTCAGGGCTACAAGATTTCCCCCATACCATCTACCCTCGACACACCTAATACCCTCCGCGGGGCCGCCGTATTCCTGCGCCACCGCCGCCCTCCCCCCTCCTCATCTCTTCGATATGAGCTCCCTCCCCACCATCCCAGCCTCCTTCCCCCCCCTCCTGTTCCTCGTTGTCCTCCTCCTTCTCGCCCTCCCGGCATCCCCCTTCTCCACCCCCTCTGGCCTAGCCCTCTCCTTCCACTCCCGTCTCTCGGATTACCATCCCGGAGAGGTCCGCACCACTCCCTTCTCGACACTGGAATCGATCTCCTCCGGCTTCTCCTACTCAGTCCTGATTCGTCTCCCCCAAACTATCCAGAGCGACGCGCAAACCATGGGTGACTTGTACGCCAAGGGACACGTGCTCTCGCTGAACGTCGGCAGCCCAAGCTCGCAGCAAACATTGGCGTTCGCGACAATGTACGACAACTTGAGTTTCGGGGCAATGGATGGTGTGGTCGACACTGGCCCACACGCCCGCCACTTCCTCGGGCCGGGCGTCTGGCACCAAGTCGCGTTCTCGCTGGACCTCTCGGAGGGGGTCGCGATTTCTGTTTACGACAGCGTGGTGGGGAACACCACTCACGAGCTTGACCTGGCGGCCTTCCTGAGCGATGCCAACAGCGTCCCGGACACGCCCGTCTCCCTCCGGCTCGGGATGGACCCGTCGTACGTACACATTGCGACACCCCTGCTATCGCCTTCTCCCTTCTAACCCTGACACGAATATTCGTTTTGCCTCTCGCTTCGATATTGGCAGGCTCTCGGTTGGTTGGCTTGGCCTCATGGACAACCTGTGCGTCTATGCCGCCTCGCTACCCGTCGAGGACTTGCTCGCCCACGCCTCGTCCCCCGGCTGCATTGAGCACCCGTCCAAGGTCCTCGAGCTGCTGTTCAACGAGGACCGGGACTCCCCCCCGGAGATCTACGACGGCGTGTCCCACTCCTTCCTGGGGTACTCTTCTGAAGTCGGATTCACCACCTCCTTCGGCGAGCCTTTCGGGAGCAACGAAGTCGTAACCCACGCGTTCTCCCGCGGCTTCTCGACCGGCACGGAGCGCGGCATCGTCTGCTCCGACCCGGCAACCCCCTGCGACCTCACCCCCGCGATCAACGACGAGAACCTAGGCATCGCCGCCGACCTCTCCTTCACCTTCGTCCCGTCCACCGTCACCCTCGACACTTCCACCCTCCAACTCCTCTCCTCAACCTCCTCCGCCGTCCATCTCGTGTACACCCCCTCCCCCGCTTCCTCCCCCGTCTCCCTCTACGTACGTGCGAGCCAAGCGAAGCGAGCACACACAAAATGCCCGTCTGCGGCGGAAGCGGGTCACAGGGTGAAGGGGGGCGCGAGCGAAGCGAGCGCAACGAAGAAAGTGCCCATTTGCGGCGGAAGCGGGTCGCACAAGGGGTTGTCGAGAGGAAACCCCCCGAACGGTCGCACATGGCCCCTCACCCCCCCCCCTGCGGACGACTTGGCTGGTTCTTGCCCGCGCCCACAATGCTGACTCTTCGCTGCACTCGCGCAGGTACTCTACTCGTCCCCCCCCGTCTCCTACCCCCCCCATCACGGTCCCTTCTCGGTCCTGCCCGGCCGCGCGTCGCCGATCTTCGCGTCCTCCCTCGCCAACAACGAGCCGCAGGGCGATTTGTACGTCACCGAGGTGCGCGTCGGGGACGGCTGCGAGAACTTTGAGCTTTACCAGCTCGGAGGGGACTTCAGGGAAGACGCCACCGAGGCGTACGTGCGCGCGAAGCGAGCGCGAAGTAAAAGGCCGACCGATTATGCCGTCTGCGGCAGACGCGGGTTACAGGGGGAACTCACGGGTTGGAAACCCCCCAAAACCCTCCCCGCGGCCGGTGATGTCGCGCATGCGCTCGGTCGCACGTGCGCTCGGTTGCGCATGGGTGCCCCAGACTGACTCTTCCTTTGTGCTCGCTTCGCTCCAGGTACTTCGGGCACCACGGCACGGAGGCACCTACGCCGACCCCGGCGGATTTCGGCGATTACGACTACGATTACGACTACGACACAGACGATTACTACTTACCTCCCGAGCAGTACTCGGATGTCATGGACGTGCTCACCTGGGCGGTCGATTCAGGTGTGGGCGACAGGATCCTGCCTGCTGCCTCGTTCTCGCCACTCGATGACCACTACGGCAGGGTCTTCGTAAGGTCGCGCCACGGCGTGTACAACGAGTCCGTCCTCTGCGCCCTTGAGTACGTGTACAAGCGCAAATGAAGGTGCTGCAGCTGCCCCCCCCCTCACCGCGCGAGCGAAGGAGCGCGAAGAAGGTGCTGCTGCTGCCCCCCCTGCTAAGCTGGGAAGTGCTACTGCTTCCGCCTGTTGCACTGGGATCGCGCAAAGAAGAGCGACAGCAGGCGTTAATGATAGCGTTGCAGAACACAGTGAGCGCCACATGTCGCTGCGAGCCGCCAAATGACGCGGCGAGCGCGCCGCGTCCTTTCGCTCCGCTCCTTCGCAACGCACAGCGCAGGTGGCCCGAGCGAAGCTGGCGCGCTGCTCTTCTATAAAAGAAGAAGCGGGCAGAAACTCGGGTTGTCCCATGTGGCCGGCGAGCTGGGTATAGGAAGGCGGCTGCAGCGGGTCGTAGGAGGGGCTGTCGGGGGGAGACCCCCCGAATCCCCCCTACTGCCTGCGAGATCGCACATGTGCTTAGCCGCACAGGGTGCTGGGAGACATGTGGGGTGGTCGCCTGACTCATCTACTGTATCGCTCGCGCAGGTACCGCCTGACGTCCCCGGCGGGAACGAGCGACACGCAGGTAGTCCAGATCGTGCTCGAGAAGCCGCCCTACGTGCCGACCGTCGCTACTGCCTCCATCGTGACTGAGGAGGACGCCGCCGCGGACACCGTTCTGAAGTTCACCACCACCACAGAAGATCCTGCGACCGCCTTGCTTACCTTGGCCGTCAACGACAACGCAACTGATCTCGGCTGGTTCTACCAGCAGGACGGAGAGACGGAGTTGCTTAGCGCTCCGGCGTCTGTTGCTCTCACGCAGTAGGCACAATGCACACCAACAAGTTCGGCTCGTGCACATCTGCTAACTTCTAATGGCTGCAGGTACCCCATCAGCGTAGTCGGCTCTTCAGAATGGCCCGGGCAGGGATCGACCGCCTCAGAGGCGACGGGCGAGCCGGACGTTTGGCCTGACTTCGGGGACATTCCAGGCGCCTGGCAGGTGAGCTCGAAGAGGCGCGCGCGAGCAAAGTGAATGAGCGGAGCGCAAAGAAAACGATGCTGGTACTGCTCTCTTCGACCGCCAACTCTCTTCCCCCCCTCAAATCGTCGCTTCACTCAGCCGTACTACGGGACGCACAACGGGGATGCTTCGTTCACGACGCAGTGGTTGGTGCTTGAGATCGAGGTGCCGGTGTACGTGCGCGAGCGAGGCGAAGGGCGAAGAATCACCTGCCAATCTTCTGCTGAAGCAAGCAAACAGGGGACCCCCCGAGCCCTGCTCCCAACCCACCGAACTAACTCTTATTTTGTGCTCGCTTCGCTCACGCGCGCAGGTACGTGCAGCACGTGTCTGTATACGAGACCTGGGCTCCGAACAGAGTCACGGAGATCTTCGCGGCGCCAGACGACGGCAAAGACGCGGAGGAGGACGAGTGGGTGAGTGTTTGGCGACGACAAACACCCGCACTCGGCACCGAATTCGACGCCACCATCGCAAACGTGGATGACATCAACACCTGCGGAGTGGGCTTCAAGACGAGGTACTTGAAGCTAGCGATCGAGATCGAGTCGAACGATCACTGGTACGCCATCGACGCAGTAGCCGTAACCGGAGTGGAAGCTCTGGCGAAGAACGTCGTCATGGGGGACACGATCCTGTTCAGGCCCAAGCCGGACGCCAATGGATTGGCGCAAGGTGAGCACGCGCGAGCGCAAAGAAGAAGCTGTGTGCAAGCGCAGAAGTTTCCGCTGCTGCTGCCCCGCCCCATGCTGCTCGTGAAAAGAAGTGCCGCTGCTGCCATCCTACCACTCATAACATTTTGCCACTCGCGCAGCCTCGGTCACCGTCCAGGACTGTCAGTTCTTCCTCGAGAAACGAACTACCAACGTCGAAGGTCGGTCCTCCGAGATCTCCATCGCTGTGGCCGAAGTGAACGACGCCCCTCAATTCCTGAGCCGGGCGGACTCGCCGACGTTCATCGACTTGACGTACGGGAGCGGTTGCGTCGGATGGGAAGGCTACGTATGTTTCGACATGGACACTGATCCCGAGCGCTACAGGCAAGCGCTCGCGGCGTGCACCCACGCACCGGAAGACTGTACTGCTTACCCCCTGTCTGCCTATGCCGCCCTCGAGCTCCAGGAGGCGTGCCCTGCGGCGTGCCGCGTTCAAGAAGTTGGCGGTCTCATCGCCATCGAGCTCGCCGCGGGCGCCGAAGAAACTACGTCAGTTCGCATCGCCGATCTCGTCTCGGACGTGGACGACAATGTCGAGTCCTTGGTCGTCGAGCTGGTTACTGAAGACGGGCAATTCGGCAGCGTAGAAGTTTCCGCCTCCGGGACCGAGATTCAGGTAAGCGCGAAGTGACGCGAGCGAATTGAGCGCGCGAGCCGAAGCGAACCGAGCGTGCGGGCGTGCGAACCGAGCGCGCGAGTGATGCGAACCGAGCGCGCGAGCAACATGATGCAGAGAAGGTGGCTGCTGCGTCTGCCATTCATTGCGCTGCTGCCTGCCCACTAACTTGTCTTTTGCTTCTCGGTTTGCTCGCCCTAGTTCACGCCGCAGACGTCTGCTGTGACAGAGAAGCTGGACAACACCGAAGTCAACGTAGCAACAACAATGGTCACGGCGACCACAATCACTGTTGTCGACTCAGATGGCGCATCGGCCTCGGCTGTGCTGCGCTGGAGCATTAGCGGGAAGGGCCGAAAGAGCGAACTCCCTGTGGAGATTATCTTGGGGTTCTCGGGATTCATTCTCTTTCTCGGCTTCTTGTATGCGCTGCACTGGAAGTGAGTGCTCCAACGCAAGCTGTGGTGGCGATGTGCTAACTCCTCGGGCGCAGGTACGGCAACCACGACTTGGTCGTCAAGGAGGAGCGCATCCTTACTGTCTGCGACAGACTCAAGAAGCTCTTGGACAGGAGGATCGGTACACAGACCGTGTACATGGTCATTGAGCAGGTCGATGTGTTTTCCGACGTCGTAAGCGGCGTTCTTACCGTCCTTGACAACGGCAACGAGCTGTGGTTGAGGTTGCTCTTCGGCACGCTCGCCTGCGTGTCCATCCCTCTCGGACTTATCGGGATCGTGCAGAGACGAAGAGTCATTCAAACGTGAGAGGTACCACGAGCCGAGAGGTTCCCGTCTTACTTCTTCTTTCCCTAACTCGCGCGCAGGTACCGCAACATTCGCGACGGGTCTCAAAAGACCCTCCTCGCGCATGCAAGCGCACTGGACGAGACGCAACCCTTCGTTGACGAGACGAGCCGACGGATACAGCAGCTTATCTGTATGCTCGAGATCTCGATCTGTGAAGTGGGGATCAGAGCGGCCATCGTGGAAGACATTCCGAGCGTCGCGTTGAACCTCATCCTTCTGGTGATTCAACTCGAGAGGATCGCGGACGGGTCGGACGAGGGAGGGCAAGAGAATGTTGCCAGCGTTTACGCAAGTTGGGTCTCACTCATCTTCTCGGTGGCCATCCTCGGACGGAAGAGCTACCTCCCGGTGATGATCAAGGATCTCATCGACAAGAAGGCCAGGATCGAGGACTCCCTGAGGAAGATGCCGAAGCAGCATGATGGGAGCTTCAAGCAGACATCCAGCGGCAAGAAGCACGGCAGCCAAATAGGCAAGCTCAAATCTGAGCTCGCAACCATTCGGATTCTCAACATACAGAGTAAAGTGGGGAAGGGAACATTGACGGGGAATGTTATCAAGGAACTGGCGATATGGAGAGAAGACGACGACGAGGAAGACGGTCCGAAGGAGTTGGCGGCCTCTGTCGGAGAAGAAGAACTCAACCAGGAAGGGGTTCGGCTGCCGGGTCAAGTTAGTTAATTTTTGGGAATAAGTAGCGGTTGTATTAATATGCAGAAGGCGGGCTGACAGGGCCCCGAGCATAATCACTTCCACGTGCGGGGTCAAGAGCTCCAAATTTGATCTAGCCAAGTCCCTCCCCCCCCTCCCTGCGGCCCTGCCTGTGCGGTCTTGCCGTCGCGCGAGCAGCCAGCGCCCTTCAATTTAGGACTACAGGGACCTCACACAGGTCCAGGCATATAGTGGGCTCGGTAAACGGAGATGGTGGGCAGCCGCGTCCCGAACTGAAGCCTCGGTCTGCGGACCTGCCTTCTCCCGCTGGCATACCACTGAGGAGACCCTGGCCCGAGAGTATGCGGGTCGGGTTGACCAACGGAGCACACATCCCGCCCCTTCTACACCCCCCTCGAACCTTCGCCTGCCGCCTCCACAGCGATGGTGCCGCTGGATCCGTGGGGAGCCCCACCTGGCAGCGACGCCCCTGAAAAACCTGTGCCCCTGAAAAACCTAGATTTTCTGGACCTGTCCAATCGCACCTGCCGGGGCCCCCCAGCCGCAGGCTCGCTCAGGGGGTGCTGCGGGGGCGCCACGCGGCGACGCGCGCCCTCGGGAGGCGCGCTGGCACCCAGCACGGTCGCCAAAAGAGGGCGATCCAGGCCGTCTCGGCGGGCGGAGTCAAGAACAGCTCCGATTTCTCTCTAGAATTTAATTCATGGGTATATTATATAAATAGATGATCAAATAATCATAAAAAACAGCTCGCAGGTGTTTGTATAATTATTTACTGCATTTTTAGTTTTGTGAGATTTCAGTATCAATTCTCGCTTAATAATTGTGCAATTAGCTCAGAACTTAAAATTCAAGTACAGAATATCATTTATACGGAAGTTGTGTCAATAAATATTACACGATGAGCCACGAGTAGTTCAGGTAATTGATAAACATCTCTGTCGATCATGAAAAACTCTAGAGCTCCTGTGCGTTAAGAGAAGCCGCCCGTCTGACAAGTTGCGATGGGCTCGGGAAGGTGAGCACGGCGGATGCGGCGACAACGAGTTACTTAGCTTAGCTCCATGACGCCTGCATAGCTTAGCTTAGATGCGCATCAGCGCCTTCGAGCTCGAGGAGAAGTGCAAGGCTACCTACGGCAGCGTGAGGATCGGTGACGACGGCAAAGTGACGATGGAGGAGCACTACGGGCCGTGCCTGCGCAGCATGAGGAGCTACATAGCGGAGCGCGCCCTGCGGTGGCTCTTCCACGTGGCCAGGATGCCCAGCGACAAGCTTCCGCGCCGCATGCTCTCCGCTTGGGTCTACCAAGCGAAGGACAGCAGCGCCAGGAAGCGCGTCGCGAAGCAGACCACGTACGGCGGGACCGTAGCGAGGTATCACTTCAAGTACGTCCNNNNTTACCCCCCCCCCCCCCCCCTGCACATCCCACCACCCCCCTGCACCCTCCCGCTCTGTCCCTGTAGCCCCTGCCTCCCAACCCCCTTCCCTCCCCTCTCTTCGAGTCCCACGCCTCCTCCGATGTTATACCGGCGCCTCTTCAAGAAGCCCTTCTCGCGGTGGGCCTACGCGCACGGCAAGAAGCTCACTGCTTACTACATTAGCATCTCGACGAAGAAGTACCTGAAGAAGTACGTGCTGAAGCGGACGAAGAAGATGGAGATCGGTTTCCAGCTCGAACCCGAGTTTGTTCCTGCGATGGTGGACGCTCTCGTGGACGCCCTGGACAGCAAGCAAGCGGAGTCCGAGGATGATCTCGTAGCCGTCATGAACGCGTACGTGGACGCCCCGAGGAAGGCCGCCAACAAGATATGCTGCGGCAAGGCCCGGGCTTTCGTGTTTGGCGAGGACCTGAACTGGGAGGAGCGGTCGGGGGGGGTTGAGAGCGACAGCGACGACGACTACGGCACGGAGACCGAGGACGAGATCGACGAGGAGGAGGCGCTGGCTCACTACCGGACGATGGACAGTACGTGCGCTGAACCGGCACGCTCCGTCGCCTAGTTTTGGGCTCACCCGCGCTTTCCACACAGGCACGAGGGAGGCCACCCTCCGGGACGTGGCGCAGTTCGCGATTGACCTGCACAAGAAGGCCAAGACGAACAAGGGGCTGGACCACGGCAAGACGAAGGAGTGTGAGTGCCGCCCCGACCAACATGGCGACCTCGTAGACCTAACTCCTCAGCCTCGGTGCCCGCGCAGACTGGATCCAGCGCGCCCCCCGGGCAGCCGCGACCATGCTGGTGTACGCGGGGTGCTCCTTCACCGTGAACGAGCTACTGGGGGACGTGAGCTCGGCGGACAGGCTTCGCGCCATGATCATCTCGGGCATGGCCATAGCGATCGCCTTCTTCATGCTCTACTACAAGCTGCCCGACGCGATCCAGGGCAGCGTCGTGAGGTGAGGTGGGGGGGGGGGCGGGGGG
>BRYB01001183.1:0-18844 GCA_030267505.1 Tetraparma gracilis | reverse complement strand
CCCCCCACCCTCCCCCCTCGCAGGTCCAGGGCCTGTTCGCTCAGTCTGCGGCGTACTCCGCCACTCCCCTGGAGCCGTCCAACGGCCCCCTGCTGGAGGCGGAGCTGAACGACATGATCGGCACCTGCGCTGCCGCGGCTCAGCAGGCGGCCGATGACTACATCGCCAACACGGCGAACACGGCCTCCTCGTACGAGTTCGCGTACGATGCGTCCCGGCTCCGGGCCGTCGTCTTCGAGTCGTCCACGGACTCCGCCACTGGCGAGAACTCGATGGAGGTCACCTTCGACGGCGCGTTCAACAACTTCCCGCTGCTCCAGGTGCACGACAACGACGTCTCCACGACCGTCGACGGCGTCGAGTACCCTGCTGACCTCGCCATCGCCAGCGTTGTGAGCGGCGAGAACATGGTCGGCGGTGTCTACACGATCCAGGGCCCGGAGGGCACGTCGTCCCTGTCGGCCACCGCTACTGCCGAGGAGGTCCAGGCTGCCGTCGCTGCTGTCACGTCCTCCCTGGCCTCCGAGCTCACCGTCTCGAGGACCATTCTGAGCACGTCGCAGCAAACGTCGGCCTACCAGGTCACCTTCGACGCCTTCGTGGGAGACGTCGCTCCTCTCTCCATCTCCGACTCGTCCCAGCTCACCGGCACAGGTGCCTCTGCCGCCGTCTCCGAGCTCGTGGAGGGAACGGCCGTCTACGACACGCTGTCGATCTCGCTGAGCGACGACGGGAACGTGGGTGACGCCCACACCCCGCTTTCGACCACATCGGACCTCAAGATCTACGTCAAGCCGGCGAACGACGCTCCCGTCATCACCACCCCGGCGTCGGTCTTCGAGATGGAGGAGGACGTGGCCAAGAGCTTCGCCGGGATCCTCTCGGTCTCCGATCCTGATGACTCCACGCTCACCGTGACCGTCTCCGCGACCAGGGGCTCCCTGACCTGCGACACGTCCATCGCCGCCTCCTCGACCGCGCTTGAGATTGTCTCCAACACTCCCTCGTCCATCACGGCAAGGGGTAGCCAGGCCACAATCAACGCGCTCCTCTCCTCCTTCGTGTACGTGACGGACGAGAACTTCAACGGTGTCACGGACGTGCTCTGCTCCGTGCAGGACTCCTCCAACAACGTGGCGCAGGGCACGATCCGCGTCTCCGTCATGAGCGTGAACGATGCGCCTGTCATCACGGCCCCCCCGGCCGTGCTGTGCACGACCTCCTCCTCCACCACGCTGAACGGCATCAGCTTCTCGGACGCGGACAACAACGAGGAGTGGGACAACACCCTCTCGGTGACGATGTCGGTCTCCTCCGGCTCGCTGACGATCGATAACCCGAACCGGAAGTACCTCACGACGTACTCCGCCTCGAACACGAACGACTCGCTCTCGTTCAAGGGCACGCCGGAGATGATCACGCTGGCCATGGAGAAGCTCAAGTACGCCCCCCCCCCTCCCTCCCCCCCATTTACCCCTCACCAAGCCGCTAACTCTCGCTCCCCCAGATACACGAGCCAGGAGGCCTTCGTCGGGACCGACTCCCTCTCGATGGTTGTGAGCGACGGCTTCACCTCTACTTCCTCCTCCATCTCCCTCTCGGTGTCCTCGGCCTCCTCGACGCCCGTGATCACGATCGCGGTCCCGGCTAGCCACAAGTACGGCGCGCCCATCTCCCTGATGGAGGACGACTCGTGGTCTGCGGGGCCCAACGTCGCCGAGCGCATCGTGCTCAGCAACCGCGACGGCCTGCTCTCTGCCTCCGACGTCATCACGGTCAGCGCGTCCTGCACGCACGGCACGGTTGGCGAGGCCTCCTCTTCCTTCTCCACCACCATTACGCTCGTGGACACCCTCGAGAACGTGAACGAGAAGTTGAGCAAGCTCGTGTACGTCCCAACGCATCCCCCCCCCCCCCTCCTTCCCCCCTAACCCCCCCCCCAGGTACGCCCCAAACAAGGACTGGAGCGGCCTGGACACGCTCACGGTTGTGTCCGGCGCCTCGTCATCGTCGATCCTTTTCTCGGTCTCCCCCGTGAACGACGCCCCGACGATCGACTTTACTCCCTCGTCCGCCGAGCTCGCCCTCGAGGAGAGCGCGACCCTGGCCCTTGGGTCGTTCGTGGTCCAGGACGTTGACGCTGACGAGTGTCTGGGCGACAGCAGGTGCGGCGGCGGCCTTATCAAGGTGACCGCCGCTGTTACCGGCGGCGAGCCTGCGGGCACCATCAGCGTTGCCAGCGTGTTCACGAAGCACGGCGGCGCGGCCTCGCTGCACTCGTGCGACGATGCCTCCGACACGACGAAGGGCTTCTTCTCCACCATTTGCTTCCACAGCTCCCCTGCCGCGGCCACTCAGGCTCTCTCGGAGCTCGTCTACGCGGCGGCTGCTTCAAGCAAGGACAAGTCGCACTCCGTGGTGGTGACCGTGGACGACCTGGGCAACTGGGACGGCGGGCTCAAGGTGCCCGAGACGGCCACGACAACAGTGCCCATCGCGGTCTCGGAGGGAACCGTCGTGCCCCACTTTGTGATCGCCGGCCGCTTCTTCGAGTTCGACGAGGACAACTCGTACCCTCTCTACCCGAAGTTTGAGTCTGATGGACACGCGGGGGAGAGCATGGAAATATCTGTGTCTGCCAGCGTGGGCTCCATCGAGCTCACGCACGACAAGGCCGCTGAGCTTGGCCTCTCCGTCGTCGCCTCCTCCGCCTCCTCCATCACGTTGAGTGGCTCGGCTGCGGCTCTTACCGGCGCCTTTGCGCCCAACTCCTTCGGTTTCAACTACGTTCCGAACCCCAACTTCAACGGGCTGGACAGGATCGTCTTCTCGACCCCTGCGTCGAGTCCTGCTCAGGACATCGAGGTGGTGGTGAAGATCTTGCCCGTCAACGACGCGCCGGTCCTCACCGTTCTCTCCCCCTCCCTGTCCACCGATGAGGCCACCTCCGTGTCCCTGTCGTCCCTCGTGTCGCTCGTGGACGTGGACTCGGACGAGAACTTCGGTGGCACCCTCGAGCTCTCCGTGTCCTCCTCGCACGGCACCATCACGACCTCGAAGGCGTACTTCCCGGGCGTCATGGCCACCTCGGTGGGAACCGGCCTCCTCCTCAAGGGAGGCGTGGCTGCCCTCTCCTCCGCGCTGTCCTTCTCTTCCGGCTCCACCGGCTACTTGAACCTCCTGCCGCCCACTGACTACCACGGTGCGGCCACGGTCACGTTCGGGGTTGACGATCTGGGGAACTCCGGCTCCGGAGGCGCCCTCACGGCGAGCGCGGAGATTGGAGTGAGCATCGCCAAGGTCCACAACGCTCCCACTATCTCCATCAGCCCGCCCCGGGCCGAGGTTGTGGAGGACGTGGGCGGCCTTCTCTCCTCTGCCATCACGGTCGCTGCTCCTGAGCTCGACTCGCTGGCCAACAACAACAAGGTGTCCTGTACTCTGTCCGTGGCCTCCGGCACCCTCTCCATTGCCGGCGTGGGCGGCAGCGACATCACCTTCGTGGCCTCGGCCGAAATTTCCGCCTACGAGGGCAAGAACGCCGTCTACACGGCTGAGGGTGCCTCGGCCTCCCTCACGTACCAGCTCTCGCAGCTGTCGTACCTGCCCCCGACGAATTTCAACGGGCTGGACACCGTCGAGATTGCTTGCTCTGACGGCACGGCCGTCTCGAGCACCGCGAAGCTCAACGTGGTTGTCTCCTCCGTGAACGACAGCCCGTCCGTGATCCTGCCCGTGGCTTCGTTCTCGTTCAACGAGGACGAGCCCCAGGCTCTTTCGAGCGCCATTGGTGTGTTCGTGGTCGATCCTGACGCGCACGAGCAGTCCGGCGGCATGGTGAGCAAAAATACTACTTCGAACCCTGCCGCTTCTCCACTTGCACTCGCTAACCCCTCCTTTGCGCTCGCTCAGGTGACCCTGCTTGCCGAGGTCAAGTCCGGCGACTGCTCCTTCGAGCTGCCCTCCATTTCCAAGCTGGGGGGCTTGAAGGCCACCCTCGGAGACGACGCCAAGAGCATCTCCTTCCAGGGCGCGGTCGAGAACGTCAACGTGGGGGTCGGCGGCGCCACTCTCAAGTGCGCGCAGGACTGGGCTGGCTCCGGCAGCCTCGGCTTCACCGTGAGCGACGACTCCCTCACCTCGGACGACGGCACCCAGCTCGTGGCCTTCACCGTGCTTGACGTGAACGATGCTCCAACGGCTGTTGCCTCGAGCCAGGTCCTCGAGGCGACCGAGGACGTCGTGAAGGACATCGGCTCCTGGCTGTCCATCCACGATCCAGATGCCTCGGCCTCCGAGTCCCTGACTCTCACCCTGACGGTCCCCTCGAACGCCGGCGGCTTCAGCATCAACAAGGACGTCGCCTCCCTCGACCTTGCGATCGACGCGGTGAACTCCGTCGTCCTCCTGGATTCCGTGGGGGGTGCGGTCAATTCTGACGTCTACAGCAAGCTGAGTGTCTCTGGCACCCTGGCGAAGCTCAACGAGCTCGCGACCTCGACGCACACTTTCTTCTTTGTGCCGCACACCGACTACTTCGGGTCCCTGCTGTCCACCGACGGCATCGAGGTGGTGGTTACCGACGGGCTGCTCTCCTCTTCCACCTCTCACTTCGAGCTGGACGTGCTGGGTGTGAACGACGAGCCGCTCATCACGCTCAACGTGCAGTCCATTGATGCTGTCGAGGACGTCCCGCTCTCGCTGGCCTCCTACTTCTCCATCACGGACCCGGACTTCGCGTACATGCCAGAGGGCCAGACCCCTTCGCTCACGGTCACGATCACCGCGGCCACCGGCTCCGTGGGCCTTTCGGCCCCCGTCGACGGCTGCTACATCAAGACGGGCAGTGCGCCCCCCGCTCTGTCCTCAACGTTCTCCTTCCAGGGCGACGCGGAAGTCATCAGTGACGTGCTCGCCTCGCTCGTCTATCAGACCTGTGCTGACTGCGACGCGGCCGACTCTCTCACGTTCAGCGTGTTTGACCACGGCAACTACGGGCACGATGGATCCGAGCTCACGTCGACCTTCACGGCGCCCGTCTCGGTCACCCCCGTGAACGACGCGCCGAGGTCCAACCCGCCCGCGAGGTTCCTCACCGAGTCCTCCTCGGAGGCCAACGACGACGACCTGCTCAAGGTGTCGATTGAGGACTTCAACGTGTACGATGTTGACGAAGCTGCCACCGACCTGGTCACCTTCACCCTCGCGGTGCTGCCGGCTGGTTCCGGCACGATCACCCTCACGGACAAGGAGCTGGGCGGCGGAGGCGTGAACTACCTGGTGGGAGAGGGCGTGGAGGACGAGACCGTGTCTTTCTCGACCACGACGGCCATCGCGAACCAGATCTTCAGCCGTGTCCTCCTCTCGCGGACCACCACGGCTTCCTCGGCCATCATCTCCGTCAAGGTCGTCGACATCGATGGTGCTGAGCACACGACTACGATCGTCCCCAACGCGCTCGCCGCCTCCAACACGGCCCCCACCGTCACCTTCGACATCCAGGGCGCTGCCACGAGCGTGCTCGAGGAGGCCACGCTACCCCTCGACTTCATCACCGTGGGCGACGTCGACGCCGAGGAGACGCCCAACGCGTAAGTGCTAAATGTAAACAACACGCCCACCCATGCACGCCGCTAACTCCTTCCGCTCGCTCGCGCAGGTACCTGGAGGTGTCCCTGTCCACGACCAACGGCGGGTCCCTGGAGGTGCAGACGGTGACGACCTCGGTGGACAACATCTTTCCCGTCTACACCATCCAGACCACCGCTACTTCGACCCTTTCTGGCCACTTCACGGTCCAGATCGGGGCCTGCACCTCCGGGAGCATCTACGTCGATGCCGTGAGCAAGGCCATGTTCGAGAGCACCGACTCCTCGACTCCCGGGGAGCGCGACAAGGAGAGCGTGGAGAGCGTGCTCAACGCGATGCAGTGCCTGCAGGACCTCGGGGTTACGGTGGAGGTGTTCAGGGACATCGCCGGTCTCGGCCAGGCCAATGTCTACGACGGCACCCTCGCTGACTCGAACATCGGAACCAGCACGAACAGCGACCAGGACGCCGACGCGCAGGGCGGGCACATCTGGAGGGTCGCGTTCCTGAACGCCGAGACCGCCACCTTCCCTGGCATGTCGCTCGCCTCCGACGCGAACGTGGGAGGCGCGAGCAAGAACGTCCGGGTGGAGGAGACCACGCCCGGCAACTACATGGCGGGCGGCTTCAAGCTTGCCCTCGGCAACTTCTATTACTCGACCACCATCCCCTTCGACGCCACTGAGCGCCAGTTCGCTGACGCCCTGGAGTCAATGGAGAGCGTGGCCGCGGTGAAGGTCACCCGGTCCATCAACGACGTCAAGCTCGGCAGCTACGTCTGGAGCGTGACCTTCCTCGCCATGGGCGAGCAGTTCGCTGGGGGCGATGTGCCCGAGCTCTCGGTCTACGAGAACTCGCTCGACGACTCCTCCCTCGTGTACCCGAACCTGAGCTGCGACATCGCCATCGCAACCGTGGTCGATGGCGCTGGCAAGCCGGCCGTTTGGCAGTTCCAGACGCTCGTGCAGGAGGAGAAGAACCCGGTGCACGTCATCCAGCTGCAGGGCACGGGCATCATGGGGAGCTTCGCGTACACGATTGCCGGCTACGGCACGACTGGCGACATCTACTACGATACGGTGGCCTCCGTCAGCGACGAGGTCGACTACGTCGTGTACGACGCCGAGCACGACGACGGAGGCGGCTCTTTCCACGGCACGCGCCTCGGCGAGTCCATCGAGTCTCTCGTTGCCGCCCTGCCCAACTGGGACTCCTCTACGATGAGCGTCGTGGCCTCCAAGACCGTCACCGATGTGGGCGGAGTCGACCACGTGGAGTGGAGGATCACGTACATCGGGGTCGACTACACGCTGCCCGAGCCCACCATCAACGCGAACACCGCCGCCGCCACCTCTTCCTTCAGTCTCGGCTACGTCTCTTATACCACCGACCGCTCGCTCGCGGGCAACGGTGTTGCGGGCACGTTCCAGATCGACTACTTCGAGGATGGAGTGAGGGACGCCGGGGTCGTGGTGAACACGGGCGACATGAGCGTGAGCGCCTCGGAGGCCGACATGAAGGCGTACCTGACGGGCATGCTGAACTCCATCAACCCGGACGCTGACAGCGTTGAGCTTGAGGTTTCGAGAGCCGGTCCTGACCTCCACAACGGGTACAAGTGGACCGTCGCGCTCCTGCGCTCGGCCCCCATGTTCTACACGTCCGCAGCCAACTCGGGCAGTGCCGGCGTCTTCGCCGTGAACGACGGAAGGGGCATCACGGGGGTCGGGGCTACTGCCAAGGCCACGTTGCTCCGCAGCGGCGGCGAAGGCGCAGCCTTCCACCTGACCACTCGGTACGTCCACCCCACTTATTCATCCCCCCCCCTCACCCCCCCAACCGCTCACCCCCCCCCCCCCTCCCCCCCCCCCTCCCCAACCGCGCAGTTCCCTCGGCGGCCTCTACTTCCCCAAGAGCGAGCGCCGCGGCGTTGCTGGGGGCAGCGGCTCCCCCACCATCACGATGAGGGGCAGCCTCGCCTCCCTCAACGCGGCCCTCAAGCACCTCTCGGTGACGCCCGGTCCCGAGTTCTACGGCGACCTTCATGTGGAGGTCGAGGTTAACGACTTTGGATTCAGCGGTGCCGGGGGTGCCAAGAGTGCGCACGCGAGCACGCTCCTCTCCGTTGAGGACGCTCCCTCCGCGCCCGCCGTCCTGTACGGGGGCGTCGAGCTTCTCAACGACGAGTCCGTGCTCGCCGCGGAGGAGGACACGGTGGTCAAGTTCAACCAGGACTCCGTTTTCCTTCCTGCTCGCGGCCAGCGCGCGCTCAACTCCCCGAACAATCTCGTCTTCAGCCTCGATCACAGTGATGCTGGCGTTGACGATGTTTCGGTGACGGTATATGCCGACAACGGCGTGGTCGCTGTGGAGACTGACTACTCCTTTCCTCTCGGGGTCTCCGCGAGTATGTCTCGCACCGACACCACCAAGTACGCCGTCGATGCGGACTACGAAATGCTGCCCAACACCTCGGTGCACGGAGGGGGGCAGAGCGGGGAGGCTGGAGTGGGGATCACCCTCACCGGCCCTCTCTCTGTCGTGAACGCCGGTCTCAAGACGCTCTCGTACAAGGCCGCCGCGAACTGGTTCGGGCAGGACATCCTCACTATCCGCTTCGAGAGCCAGGGCGTGGTGAAGGAGCGCAGCCTCTACCTCGACGTTGCCGCCGTGAACGACTACCCCGTGGTCGTGATTGATGGCGAGACGACGGTGCCGGGGCAGCTGCACGAGGACTCCACGAGCTGGGCTGAGATTGTCTTCGAGGCGCACGAGGACGAGCCCCTCAATGTGGACTTCGTGTCTCTGTACGATGTGGACAACCTCGACCTGTACGCGTTCGCCAACGACGCGGGCGAGTCGACCGGAACGGCCGACAGCAGCGAGAAGCAGCAGGTGCTTGAGGTGGAGCTCTCCGTTTCGAACGGCGTTCTCTCTCTGCACGCTGACCACTCCAACGGGGTGCAGGTGACCTCGTCTGGCAACGGCAGGAGCCTTCTCCTCCGGGGCCTGCAGACGAATGTCAACTTGTGTTTGGCCAAGATCGTGTACACGAACGACCTGCACTGGAACGGCGACGACATCCTCGTTGTGACCGCCACTGACTTCGGCGTGTACACGTACACCGCGGGCATGCCTCTGGCCCACGTTCGCAACGTGGTGATCCGCGTCCTGCCCGTGAACGACATCCCGTACGTGGTGTTCCCGAAGGGCGAGGCCGACAAGTCCGTGCTCGTTGCGCTCGAGGACGTGGGCGGGTTGATCGGGAGCGAGCTCGCCACCGTGGACGACCTCGACCTTGATCTCCGGCTGAGCGTCATCAATGGAGGCAAGCCCGTGCACTACCTCTCGTCCTCGCCCATCGTGATCGTGGACGACGACGCCTCCCTCGGCGAGCTCATCACGCTCGAGATCAGCGTGGCGTTCGGCAGCATCACGCTCAGGAACTTGCCCACTGTCTCCTCCTTCCTCACGTTCGAGGAGGGCGACGGCGTGCTGGACAAAGAGCTGCGCGTGAAGGGCGAGGTGGCGCACCTGAACACCGCGCTCAACGGCGCGGTCTACTTGAGCGACCTGAACTTCAACAGCGAGTTCGGCCACGTGTTCCCCATCGCGGGCTACTCGTCCGGGCTCGAGCAGATGGTGGTCACTGTCAGCGACGAGGGCGGCGGCACGAGCACCAGCACGCTCGGCGTGGACGTGCTGCCCATCAACGACAGCCCGGTCTTTATGACCGGCCAGGACGTGCTGGATGCCACCCTGTCCTTCGGAGATGACCTGAGCAGGCTTCGCGTTGGCGTCGACACGCTCTTCGTGAAGGAGGACGTCGCGCACAAGCTCACCGGCGTGAGCGTGAGGGACGTGGACTGCAGGCAGACTCTGGTTGAGGGCCTCGTGCAGGTCACTGCGTACAGCACGAACGGCGCTGTGAGCATCCCCGCCAACAGCCCCATCCAGCAGTTCGTCGTGGGCAGCGGCGGCGCGCTCAACAAGATGCTCACCTTCACCGGGAGCATCAAGAACGTCAACGTTGCGCTCTCTGACCTCGTGTACGTGAGCGACTCCGACTACTACGGCAGCGACCAGCTCATCCTCACCGTGGATGATCTGGGCAACAACGGCTTCGCGTTCGATTACAACTCGACCTCTACTCTCACGGAGCTCGAGACCAAGGTCTCGTACAGCGACACCGTCACAATCCCCATCGTCGTGAGCAGCGAGACGGACGCGCCCGTCATCACGCTGCCCGCACAGGCTGGTGCGGAGTACGTGACTTTCGAGGAGGACACGCCCGGGAACCTGGTCGGCGTCGCGATCAGCGACGTGGACGGCAACTCGGGAGACGTCGAGCTGCACATCCTGTGCAGCCGGGGCCGGGTCAAGATGAATACCGTCGAGGGCCTCACCTTCACCACCGGACACGGAATCCTGGACAAGGAGGTGAGGGCCACCGGCACTCTTTACGATTTCAACCGCGCCATCGGGGACATGACGTACCTGCCCGACGAGCACTGGCACACCAACATGCGCGAGCTCGACGAGGTCGTCTTCACTGTGTCCGACCTCGGGCTGGAGGACGCGGAGGGCGACATCTCTGTGTCGACGAAGACCTTGTTCGTTGAGGTCCTCGCGATGAACGACGCCCCCGAGTGGCGCGTGCCCGGCCAGGTCTGGAGGCTGCCCCTAACCACCGGGCTGCAGCGCGGCTACGTCGTGGACTACGTCGAGACGAGCGTGATCGACGAGGACATGGACCTCATCTTCGTTGACTCCGTGTACATTCTGGATGCCGACCTCAAGGACACCGACCGGAGCGACCTCGACTCGGTCGTCGTGGCGGAGGTGGACTGCGGCTTCTGCACGCTCACGCTCGAGAACGGGCTCGTGGGCCTGCAGCTGCTGGCGGGCGGCAACGGCGAGTCCATGATGCGCTTCCAGGGCACGCTGGAGAATGTGAATGCCGCTCTCTCTCGCTTCGTGTACAGGGGCCTCGTTGATTACAACGGTCCGGACGCCATCAACTTCTGGGTGAGCGACCTCGGAAACTTTGGGGAGGAGACGGGCGGGGCGCCGGTGCTCAATGCGGTGGCGACTGTGCCCGTCACCGTGGAGCCCGTGAACGATTCTCCCAAGTGGAGCACTCCTGACTTCCCCGTCGCGTGCCCCGAGGACAAGCTGTGCACGATCTCCAACGTGCAGATCGTCGATCCTGACGCTGCCGAGGCCTCCAACAGCGGCACCTTCGACGTCACCGTCCAGGCCGACTTCGGCAGCGTGACGTTCAACGGCATCGAGGTGCCGGCGAGCATCGCGTTCAAGTGGGACGACGACGGCGAGGGCAGCAGGAAGGTGCGGGTGACGGGGACCATGGAGGACATCAACTTCATGCTCAACGACCTCGTGTACTCTCCCGCTGAGGACTTCACGACCTTGAGCGGAAAGGGCAACGAGGTGATCCACCTGCTCGTGAGCCACGACGGCGGGTCCCCGGGCCTGACCGCTCAGGGCAGGGTCATGGTCATGGTTGCTGAGGGCAACAACGACGCGCCGATCATCGAGTACAGCGGGGCGACGTACTCGGGCACCGACGAAGGGTGCGAGGACAACACGCACGACTACGCCAACGACGAGGTGCTCGGTTCGATGGGCCAGAACCGCAGCGACAACAGGGGGCACAACATGTGCCACAGGCTCCTCTCGGTGGATGTCTTGCAGTGCAAGGAGGACGTGCCTTGCGCCGTGGAGGAGCTGTATGTCGTGGACGCGGACGCGGAGGAGGTCGACTACCATGCTGTCGAGGTCACGCTGGAGAGCAGCAACGGGAACCTGGTCATGCCGGGCGCCACGAGCTTCGAGCTCTGGTGGGACACCGTTGGCGGCAGCGGGGTCGGCGGTCCCTGGCCCAAGTCCGGGGTCGCGGTCGAGGTGAGCGAGAACCAGCACCTCATGAGGATGCGCGGCAGGCTGCCGGTGGTGAACGACGCGCTCTCCTCGCTCGCATATGTGAGCGACCCCCACTTCTTCGGGGTCGACACGATCACCGTCACGGTGAACGACCTCGGCTTCTGGGGCTCCGGGGGGGCGCAGGAGGCCGTCATGGTTATCCCTGTCTACGTTGACGCCGAGGAGGACAAGCCCGTGGTCGAGTTCGACCGCAGCGCCATGTTCCCGTCCGGAGGATCCGTGGTGAAGGCGGTCGAGGACGAGTTCTTCAACGTGAACGGCGTCAAGATCGTGCACGCTGACTCGGACCCGTCCGCGGCCATTTCGTACGAGCGCGAGCGCAGGAAAGAGCGAGAGCTACTAACCCGTGCTGCTGCCATTGCTCCTTCGCTGACCCTTCTTTCGTGCCCCCGCAGGTACGTCGCGGGGCTCAAGAACAAGGTGCCCGCCTTCGACGGCGCGAACGTGCCGAACGTGGAGGGTGCGGGCTTCATCAGGGTCATGGTGGAGGCCAAGAACCTCAGGTTCAGGCTGAGCCGCGACGAGAGGCTCATGTTCAACGTTCCGAACATCACGAGCGAGGAAGTGAGGCGCTACGACAACATGTTCTACGGCTACGGGGAGCAGATGGAGGTCGAGCCGAGGTCGAGTGACGGTGTTGATCTGGGCTTGGTCAGCGGCGCGCCGACCGTCCTGTGGTGGAACAACGTCACGATCGAGGGCAGGCTGCAGGACGTGAACAGCGCCCTGGAGGGCCTAACGGTTCTCTCGAACAGCAACTTCTGCAGCGATGCGGGGGTCTCCTGCCCGTACCCCGACAAGCTCGCGTGGGTGAGGTTCAACGTCAAGAGCCTTGGCGAGATTGGGGACGGAGACGTGAACTCGGAGGCGAGGGTCGTGGACTGGCACTGGGACTACGACGACTCGCGCGTGGTCTACGTCGACGTCGCGGGCGTGAACGACTCGCCCGTGGTGACGGTTGGAAAGCAGCTCGAGGAGTACCACCACGAGAGCATGAATCTGCTCGAGGGCGACGGGCTCAGTAGGGTGGTGAGCTCCGTGAACAGGCTGTACGGGTTCGAAGACGTCGAGCTGGAGATCGAGGTGGGCTTCAGGGACGTGGACGATGAGGTTCTCACCGTCCAGGTCTCGTGCGACTTCGGGCAGGTCTGGTTCGGCGGCGATGCCGGCGCGGCTGCGAAGGAGAAGCTCTTCTTTGCGAATGGTGGGGCCGACAAGGACGCGGAGATGGAGGTGGTCGGATCCGTGTTCGAGCTGAACGCCGCCTTCGCCCACCTGAGGTTCCTGGGTCTTGATCATTACTGGGGCGATGCTGCTGCCGTCACCCTGAGGGTGAACGACGGCGAGAGCAACGACTGGAGCAAGAGGACGATCGGCGTCTCTCTGCGGAGCGTGAACGACCCCATCGAGATGCTTCTCGGCATCGACGAGGACGACTACAACTCGACCTACTTTGTTGACGAGGGCGAGGCCGTGAGGATCGGCGGCGCGACGCTGCTCCCTCACAGGTTCGAGGCTCTCGACGTTGGAGTCCGGGGAGACAAGGAGTACACCACGAAGACCGGCTTCGAGCTGTGGAGGAGCGAGGGCGACAAGCCGACGGAGGACAGGATGGGCGACCACACCCTGCACGAGGCGAACGCCAACGGGGACGAGGTGCGCATCGACTTCGGCTGGGGCTCCGGGGACGAGTGGCAGGGCAACCTCGTGAAGGACATCGGCACTGGGGAGGTTGGCAGCACGCCTCGCTACTTCGAGGAGTTCGGCGGGCTGCTCTACTTCAGCGCCGAGGACGGCGGCGCGAACGGCAGGGAGCTGTGGAGGACGGACGGAACTACGGCGGGCACGGTCATGGTCAAGGACATCTTCCCCGGGAACAGGGGAAGCGACCCGCAGTACCTGACCGCGTTCAACGGCAACCTGTACTTCAGCGCCGATGGGGTTGACACCACGTGGATGATCAACCAGGAGCACGCCGACGAGTGCGGCGGCTTCAGGCAGGACTCGATGAACGACAAGGTGCACTACGCCGTGAGCGAGAGCAACGTGTGGATCACCGAGAAGGAGTACGACTGCCCCTACGGATACCACTGGGCGAGCACGGAGGAAGGGTACGAGCTGTTCAAGGGCGTCGGGAACCACAGGGGCGTGGTCGGCGAGGAGAAGGTGTACGACTCCATGTGCGGCTGGAAGGCCCAGGAGTGGGGCGGCCAGAGCCGCCTGCGCTTCAGGTTCTCGGACTCGCGGATCACCGGCGCCTACAAGCACGTGGGCAAGTGGGACTCCGTGAGGCCCGACCGGGACGGCAACGCGGCTGGGGTGAGCATGCGAGCGAAGCGAGCGGCGAGCGAAGCGAGCGGCGAGCGAAGCGAGCGCAAGGAATGGATGGTGCTGTCGTGGCGAGGTGCTGTCGTGGCGAGGTGCTGTCGTGGCGAGGTGCTGCCGTGGCGAGGTGCTGTTCCTGGCTCATATACTTACTCTTCTTTTGCGCTCGCTTTGCTCGCTCGCCACAGGTGAGCATGCTCGCGGACCCCAGCGATCTCGTCACGAGCGAGTTCGCCGGCGTCGTGTGCGTCGCGGGCGAGCCGAAGGGCAGCGACAGGCTCACGTACTACGACGAGTGCAGCCAGGAGAGGAACGACGAGGGCGGCGCCGACTACGACAGCGCGAGCGACGGCGCGTGCTGGGCGAGGGGCGGCAGGGAGCTGTGGAGGACGGACGGAACTTGGGAGGGCACCGAGAGGATCGGTGACATGAGGGGGGCCGGCGGCGACGCGGGAGTGGGAGAGGAGATCAAGTGGGGAGGGAACAGGGGCAGCGACCCGAGGTACCTGACGGTGGTCGGAGGGGACCTGTTCTTCTCCGCCGAGGCCGACGGTGACATGGGCGGCAGGGAGCTCTGGAAGACCGACGGGACCGAGACCGGCGCGGGGATGGTCAAGGACATCTACTGGTCCGCGAGCCACCGGGGCAGCGACCCCAAGGACTTGGTTGAGTGCGGAGGCGTTCTGTTCTTCAGCGCTGAGGACGAAGCGGCGGGAAGGGAGCTGTGGAAGAGCGACGGAACCGGGGCCGGGACGGTCATGGTGGAGGACATCTGGGCCGGCGCGGAGGGCTCCGGGGTCGCGAACTTGGTCTGCTTGGGCGGCGGGGTCGTGATGTTCGCTGCGAACGACGGCAGCGACGGGATGGAGCTCTGGAAGAGCGACGGCACCACCACGGAGCTCGTGAAGGACGTCATGGCGGGTGCGGGAGGCAGCGAGCCCGAGTACCTCGTGGAGTTCGGCGGCGAGGTCTTCTTCAGCGCGGCCACCGAGGGGGACGGCAAGGAGCTGTGGAAGAGCGACGGGACCGCGGGCGGGACGGCCATGGTGCAGGACATCTGGGTCGGCAGCGGCAGCGGCTACCCCAGCTACATGACCGAGTTCGTCTCGAGCAGCGCCAACGGCGTCGCCAAGCTCTTCTTCCTCGCGAACGACGGCACGCAGAGCGGCCAGGGCGGCGGAAGGGTCGGCGGGCTGGGCCTCAAGGGGCTCAACTCGGGCGTGCAGATGTGGGTGTACGACGGGGCGACGGGCACCGTGCAGAGGGCGTTCGACAAGACCTTCAGCGGCTTCGACATTGACTGGGAGGGTATGGACGCTGACTTCCCCGCCGACTTCGGCGTCTTCGGCAACACGCTGTACTACGGCGCCAACTTCGGCAAGCGGGACACGCTCGTGCCTGCCGGGTTCGTGGACAGGGAGCAGTTCAGCTCCTACTACAGGGACTTCGGCTTCGACCAGGCCTGGGTGCTGTGGGACGAGGACGTGGAGCTGTCGGGCGGGCACCTGTACGAGGGCTGGGTCAACGTGACCAAGGGAGAGGTGGAGGTCGTCGGCGTCGGGAGGGGGGCGGAGGTCTTCGTCAGCGGCACGCTCGCGGATGTCAATCAGCTGGCGAGGAAGGTGCTGTACTACCCGAATGACGGCGAGCAGGGCTGGGCCGAGCTCGTCGTGGGCATGAAGGACGTCGTCGGGGCCGGGGACTGCGACAGCGAGGCGACCCTGCACGCGAACGGCGAGACGATGGGCAGGAGGAAGTGCGAGGAGATGGTCCTGATGGGGACCAGGAAGATCTGGATCACCGGCGTGAACGACGCGCCCGTCATCACCAGGCTTGGAGCGGGAGGGGGCGGCGCCCTGGTTGCCGTTGGCAGCGCGGGGGCGGAGGTGGAAGGCGTGGAGGTGGAAGATGAGGACATGGCGCAGGGCGGGATCATGAAGGTCGAGGTCGCGGCGAGCAAGGGGAGGATCGGGCTCGCGTCCAGGGACGGAATCGCCGTCGACGGAGGCGTCGGCAACGGCGTCGAGGCCTACGAAGCCAGCGTCACCTTCTACGCCACCATCGGGGACGCCAACGCCGCCCTCAAAACCATCACCTACGTGTGCGACGACAGGGCGGAGGGCGGGGAAGACTGCGCCAGCGGCGGCGTCGACCAGATCGTCGTCAAGGTGGACGACAACGGCGGCACCGGCAAGGGGGGGGCCAAGACCGACGAGATGGTCTTGCAGGTGGATCTCCTCTGAGGGGAGGGAGGGGAGGGGGGGGGGGGGGGGTTACAGATATAGACATAGACAGCGGGGGGGAGCAGGAAGGGGAGAACGCGATACTTGAGTGGACGGCCGCAACGAACATCAGGCTGGCAAGAAGACGCGATTCCCGGGGGCTCCGTGTGTACCATATAATTGATGAAGCATTGAACAAAAAACAACGTATCAAGTTCTTGCCCGGGCGCGGCGGCGGAAGCACACCAGGCTTTGGGTGGGAGGAAGGCGGAGGCACGCGGGAGGAGCGAGCGGCTTCGACAAAGAAGTAGTCCAGGGAGCCAAAATCGCACGAAGAGGGGGGAAGGGGGCAAAAGCAAGCTGTTGAGGGCGACTATGGAAACAGGTATGAAGCTAGTGGGTGCGGAGACTACCTCTGCACAAAGACGCCGAGCTTGTACTCGAGGATCAGGCGGTTCATGTCGGGGGGAAGCTTGGCCAGAGCGAACGCGAGCGCGGTCGGGGAGGAGGGCGTCCTCGGCTCGCCCTCCTCGCCGCGCGCGCGGCGAACGCTCGCGTAGATGGCGTAGCGCGCGGCCACGCGCTCGTCCTTGGACTTCCTCTTCAGGTAGGCGAGCACGGCGGCGGGGTCGGCGTTCCCGGCGGAGAGCGAGGGAGGGAGCAGCGAGGTGCAGCCCCAGAAGGCGTGGCGGCTGAAGCCATCGACTCCGATGGACGTCACGTGCGAGAGGTCGCAGTCGAGCAGCGAGGTGCAGCCGGCGAAGGCGTTGGCTCCGATGGACGTCACGTTCGAGAGGTCGCAGTCGACGGTGGTCATGCCGGTGCAGCCGGCGAACGTGCCGTGGGGGATCACCGTCATGGAGGCAGGCCACCCCTTCATCGACTGCAGCAAGGTGCACTCGGCGAAGCAGTCGTAGCCCATCTCCTCGCAGCCCAAGCCCTCGATGGTGCGCAGGTTCTTGCACCCGTAGAATGCGCAGGTGCCGATCTCCCTCACGAGCTCCATTCCTAGCAGGGAGATGATGCCCGACTCCGCGAACGCAGCCCACCCGACGGTCGTGATGGCCGAGTCCTTGAGGAAGCTGAGGTTGGTGAGGCCCGTGCAGCCGTAGAACGCATAGTCCTTGATCTTCGTGAGCCCGTCTGCGACAGTCACGTGGGTGACCTCCTCGTCTCCTGACCACTCACGCTTACTGCCCTCGTACATGCCAGCCTTCGACACCACCTTACCCGTCTCGTCGTAGACAGAAGAGCAGGGAGGGCGGGGAGCCCGAGGGAGGGCGAGCCACTGGCCCATCAGGCTGTTAGGTGGTGCGAGGTAGCGTGCACGCAGGGGCGAGGTCTGGCGTCCTCTGAAAGAGCAAGGGAGGGCGGGGAGCCGAGAGGGTCGACGCAGTTGAGGGGGGGGCGAGCCGCGGCACTCAGAGGTGGGTAGGGGGTGCGAGGTAGCTTGCACGCAGGGGCGAGGTCTGGCGTGCCCTGGGGTGAGGTGGTGTGGCAGTCGAAGGAGGAGGAAGCGAGGGGAGGGAGGAGGGAGGTGAGGAGCTCGGGGCGCCAGCACTTCACTCAGACACCCGTCCGCGACCACCCCCCCCTACCTACCCCCTTTCCCCGGCACCCAGCTCTCACCTTCCTGACCGTCCTTTTCCGTCGTCCAGCTCCCCCCCCCGCAAAAAGCACGTCACCGCCACCCAGCCATCGAGCCTCCCTCGCCCCTCTCCCCGGCCAACGCTCCCCCCCCCTTCCCCTCCCCCCCCCCCCCCACCACCACCACCCCCGATGTCCTCCCCCCCCCTCTCCCTCCCCCCCCTCTCCGTCTCCACGCTCCTGAACGGCAGCTCGGGCCCCGGCGTGCTCTCCGGGCTGCGCGCGCTCTCCCTGAGGCTGAGGAGGGAGAAGGCGGCGCTCGACGCGCTCGCCGAGGGAGGGGGGAGCGACGACGACGGCGAGGCGTCCGACTCGGACGGGGGCTCCGGCTCGGACGGGGGCTCCGGCTCCGACGACTCGAGCGCGTCGGTGGCCTCGGACGACGCGCACGCGTGGAAGGCCGACACCTCCGGCTACAACGTGCCGTTCGTCGGCACGCGCGTGCTGCTCCCCGCCTCCTCCGCCGGCCCTTGCGCGCCGTGGTCGCTCGCGGAGTTCCTGCGCGTGTCCCCCGGCTGCCACGAGGTGCTCGGGCCCGGGCTGTTCGCGGGCTCGCCGCTGCACAGGAGGGATTTGAGCAAGACGAAGAAGCTGAGGAGGCTGTCGGTGAAGATCACCGCCGCGCACCTCACGTGCCTCGCGCTGCTCGCGGACGTGCTGCGGGCGCACCGCGCGCTGCCCGCCGGGTGTTCCGCGCCGAGCCCGCTGCCTGCGGCGGCGGTGGCGTCGCTGGCGCTGTCGCTGAAGCGCGCGCTGCTGCGCGGGCCCAACTTCAAGGCGCTCATCCAGAGCTGCACCACCGCCACAACCAGCAAGACGGCGACCGCCGCGTCGCACCGGCTGCTCGAGGCGCTGCTGAGGCTGTTCGAGGCGGGGGTCGCGCCGGCGCTGGCGCCGAAGCAGCCGCCGTACAGCGTGCTCGACGAGGTCGTGGCGCGCCTAGAGCTCTCGTGCGCGGCCGGCGCGGCGGACGCCAGGCCGACGTCCTCCCCCTCCCGCGGCGCGCAGGTCCGGTACACGGGCGGCTGGCTGTACAAGGCGTCGATCCCGCCCCCCCCGGCCCCCGCGGCGGCCGGCGCGGCCCCCGGCTCCCCCCC
>BRYB01001149.1:2385-21975 GCA_030267505.1 Tetraparma gracilis | reverse complement strand
CCCCCCCCCCCCCCCCCCCCCCCCCCCCCCCGAGCAGCACCTAACCCAACATCGTGCGCAGGTCCTCGTGGGCACTGGCAACAGTGGATCGGGCGGCGACATTATCATGACCGCGGGAGAGTCCACGGCCAAGGACTTTGCCGGCGGCAAGGTCAACATCTTCGGCGGCCTGGGCAGCAGCGACGACTCCAAGCTCGGAGGCGACGGCGGCAAGGTCGAGGTCTTCGGAGGAGAGGCCAGGGGCGAGAACGCCGACACCGACCTCGGCGGCAACGTCGAGATCACGGCCGGTCTGGCGGACAGTTCCACTGGCGGGTGAGCAAGGAGCAGCATACCGAAGAGCCACGGCGGCACCAACAACGACCCCCCTCTAACCCCCCCCCCTCCCAGCTCGCTCATCTTCACGGGTGGCCACGGCTTCAAGAGCTCCTCCGGCATCGTGCTCTTGAGCTCTGCCAACGCGGGCTTCGCCGGCGTCTCTGGCTCCATGACCTTGAGCACCGGTACCACGTCTCTGGGCGACTCGGGCTACGTGTACATGGGTACCGGCGAGTCCACCAGTGGCAAGGGCGGCGACATCGATGTCATCGTCGGCACCGGCCACGATTTGGATGGCGGGAACGTCTACATGATCGCGGGAGAGACCACCAAGGACGCACAGGTGGGCGGCTGGGTCCAGATCACGGGCGGCAAGGGCAGCAACACTGATGCCGGAGACGGAGGCGACGGAGGAGCTGTCTTCATCGACGGCGGTGCCGCCAAGGGCCAGATGGCGTTGGACTTGGGCGGAGACATCGAGGTCACGGGCGGCAAGGCCGACGCGGGCAGCGGAGGTAACATTGTCCTGGAGACCGGCATGGGGTGAGTGGGAGGGGGGGAGGAGGGGGGGGGGGGGGGAAGGGGGGGGGGAATTCTTCGCTAACTCGCCTCGCCTCGCCTCATCTCCCGCCCCCTGCGCAGATTCGCCACCTCTTCTGGCTACATGCAGCTCTACACGCAGAACTCGGGGACGACCGGCGTGAGTGGCTACATCGAGCAGTTCACTGGGACCACCACGAGCGGCGACAGCGGGTACTACGAGATGACCACCGGCAAGGCGACGGGGGGCACGGGCGGCTACGTCACGGTGCAGGTCGGGTCTGGGGATGTTGGCGCCGGCGGTGCCATCAAGCTCAGGGCCGGCGACACCAGGCCCAACTCCGGGAGCACCGGTGGAGAGATCTCTCTCCTCACCGGCTACTCTGCGAGGACCACCAGCGGGGCCGTGAGCCTGAGCACCGCCAACAGCGGCGCTGCGGGAGTCAGCGGGAAGGCCAGCATCGAGACCGGCACCACCTCCAAGGGCGACTCCGGCATGATCACGCTCACCACGGGCGACACCCTGCCCACTTCGGGAGCGCATGGCAAGGGCGGCGACATCAGGGCGCTCGTGGGGACTGGAAACAGCGGGGCTGGCGGCGACGTCTTGGTGACGGCGGGCGAGGCCACTCAGAGCACCAGGCACGGCGGCAAGGTAAGGTTGGGCGAGCGCGCGAGCGAAGCAGCATACCAGGGGGCGGTGCGAGCGAAGCGAGCACGCGAGCGAAGCGAGCGCAACAGAAGATTGAACACGCACGAGCGAGTGCAACAGAAGATCATTCGAGCGGGCTCGTGGGATTGTCGAGCGCGAGCGCAACAGAAGATTGAACACGAGCGGGCTTGTGGGATTGTCGATCGGGCTTGAACGCGCACTCACACGCTCTTCTCCCAGGTCGTCGTCACCGCTGGAGCGGGCACCCACGCGCAGGCCTCCAACGGAGGAGACTTCGAGGTCTACGGCGGCAGGGCCTTCGGGGCGAACCTGAACTCTGGAAACATCGGCGGAGACATCAAGATCCAGGGCGGCGTCGCTGACGGAGGCCTTGGAGGCAGCGTCCTGTACAGGACCGGCGTGGGCACGGCGTCCAGCTCCGGCTCCTTCGTGCTGCAGACTGCCAACGCGGGCGATTTCGGCGTGAGCGGGCAGATGATCTTCAGCACGGGCACCACGAGCGAGGGCGACTCTGGCCTGCTGGCCATGAGCACCGGCACCGCCACCGTGGGAACGGGCGGCAGCATCTCTGTGCTCGTCGGGTCCGGCAACTCGGGGGTCGGCGGCAGCATCACGCTCGAGGCCGGTACGAGCGCGAGCGCGAGCGAAGCGAGCGAGTGCAACAGAAGAACACGAGGAGAGCGCGAGCGAGCACAAGAGAAGAGCACGAGGAGTGCGCGAGCGAGCGCCACGGAAGAGCACGAGGAGTTCGCGAGCGAGCGCAACTGAAGAGAACGGGGAGAGCGCCAGCAAGCATCAACTGACTCTTCGCTCGCAGGCACCATCTACGACGACGAGAACGACGCCAGGACGGGCGGACTCATCGGGATCAAGAGCGGACACGCCACCGAGACGAGCAGCGGCCACATCACGCTCGAGACCGTCAACGCGGGCAAGGAGGGCGTGAGCGGGTTGATTGAGTTCTACACCGGGACGTCCAGTGATGGCGATTCGGGTCTGATCCAGCTCAAGACTGGGCAGGCCACGGGCGGCAGGAGCGGCCACGTGTTGGTGGATGCCGGCATGGGCGACGAGGGGGCGGCTGGAGGAGTGTACGTGAGGGCGGGCATCACGACCGCCTCCGACGACAAGACTGGCGGCAACATTGAGCTGTACGGCGGCTTCTCTAGTGAGACCACGAGCGGCGACATCAAGCTGGCTACGGTGAACTCCGCTTCGAGTGGCGTCTCCGGGATTGTCTCGCTGAGCACCGGCAAGGCCTTCGATGGAGCGAGCGGGCAGATCAACCTGAGCACCGGCCTGAGCACGGCTGCCAACGCCGGGGACATCACGGTGCAGGTGGGCACTGGCAACGTCGGGGCGGGCGGCGACCTTGTCCTGGGGGCGGGGGAGACGACCGCCATCAACAGGAAGGGCGGCAAGGTCAAGCTCTCGGGCGGGATCGGGTCCAGCACCGACGACCCCGGGGGCGGAGGAGGTGAGGGGCAGCGAGCGCAGCGAGCGAAGCGAGCGCAAAGAAGGCATGATTACTAACCTCCCCTTTTTGCCCCCTTTGCCCCCTCCCCCCCCAGGTGACATCGAGCTCAAGGGCGGCATCGCGTCTGGCACCCTGTCAGCTGACAACGGGGGCGACGCGCTCCTGGCCGGTGGCATCGCTGCCTTCGGCACGGGCGGCCACATCTCCCTCAACTCCGGCTACTCCTCTGCGTCCACCAGCGGCGCCATCACGCTGCAGACGATGAACTCCGCCAACGACGGCGTCAGCGGCGAGATGGTCATGAAGACCGGCGTCTCCACGCTCGGCAACGCGGGCAGCATCCTGCTGGAGACTGGCGAGAGCACTGGCGGCCAGGCGGGTGCGCTCACCTTCAAGGTTGGCACCACGGGGACCGGCGCTGGGAGCGACGTCGAGCTCAGGGCCGGCGCGACCACTGACGCGGCCAGCGGTGGCATGATTGGAATCAGTGAGTTTGCGAGGCGAGCCATGTAGCACAAGAGCGGCGAGGCGAGCCATGCACAACGCTTACCCCCCCCTCCTCCCACCCGCACAGGTTCGGGCTGGTCCCAGAAGACTTCCTCCGGGAACGTCGTCATGGAGACCATGAACGCTGGGGACGCCGGGTACTCTGGTGCTCTCGAGTTCAAGACGGGGACCACTGCGGCGGGCAACTCGGGCAAGGTCTCCGTGACCACCGGGCTCGCCGTGGCCGGCAGGAGCGGCGCCATCGAGATGGCCGTCGGGTCCGGCGACAGTGGAACTGGCGGCGACTTCAGCATGATCGCGGGCAACACGAACCAGGCCAACGCCGCGGGCGGCATCCTCTCCATCAAGGGAGGCACGGGGCTCAACGCTGGGGCGGGGGGCACGGGGGGGGCGGTCTCTGTGAGCGGCGGCCAGGCCGACGGCCGGAGCGTCTTGGGTGGTGCTGTCAAGATCAGCGGCGGGCTCAACAACAACGACGCTGGCTACACGGGCGGCAAGGTCGAGATCCTGGCGGGCTACAGCAAGTTCAGCTCTTCCGGGGACCTGGCGCTGGCGACCATGAACGCCGCCACCAACGGCGTGTCTGGGCAGGTGCGTTTCCTACGCGAGCGAAGCGAGCGCAAAAGACGAGTGAGGGGAGGGGGGGCGCCCTACTTGTGCATGTAACTGACCCCCCCTCTTCGCACAGGTCTCGCTCAAGACGGGGACTGCGTCGAACGGCCCGTCGGGAGCGTTCTCCGTGACCACCGGCAACAGCCTCAACCGGCTTGCGGGCACCATCACGCTCAGCGCTGGCAACACCGCCGGCGGCGCTCTCAGGGGCGCCACCCTCGGCCTGAACGCGGGCAGCAACACCATCGGGACCGGGGGAGACGTCCGCATGAGGTCCGGGCTCGGTTCCGCCAGCTCCTCCGGCTTCATCACCATCGAGAGCGCCAACGCAGGCACCACGGGCATCAGCGGACAGCTCTCGTTCAAGACCGGCACCACCAGTGCTGGGGACTCGGGCGACATCATCCTCGAGACTGGAGAGTCCACGGCCGGCAAGGCCGGCACTGTGCAGATCGTCACGGGCGAGACCGCGGTCGGGCCGGGAGCCGATGCCACCTTGAAGGGCGGCAACACCAAGAGCCCGGGCGGCGAGACTGGCGGCAACGTCTTTGTCACGGGCGGCTACAGCGTGCCCACCAGCAGCGGCGCCATTTTCGTCAGCTCCGCCAACGCGGGGGTCGAGGGCGTCAGCGGGAAGCTCGTGTTCAGCTCGGGCACTACGTCGGAGGGCAACTCTGGCGCAGTGTACATTGGCACTGGCGCTGCTACCACGGGCAGGGCGGGCGCGTTCGACGTGCTTGTCGGGTCTGGGGACAGCGGCGTCGGAGGCCAGATCACGCTCACCGCGGGCATCACCACGGAGGGCGGCATGGCTGGGGGGGGGGTGAGCATCTCTGGCGGCGATGGCTTCACGGACGACGACCAGGCCGGTGGCGGTATCTCGTTGGTTACCGGCAGAGGCAAGACCCAGGCCGGGGCGCTGTCCCTTAGTGGGGGCTCTTCGGACCTGAACTCGGGCGGCAGCATCAACATCATGAGCGGCGAGGGCTCGGCCACGAGCTCTGGGAGCGTCGTGGTCAAGAGTGTCAACGCCGGGGACGATGGCGCCAGCGGGTAAGTAGCGAGCGAAGCGAGCGCAAAAGAAGAGCTGCTTCTTCCGCGCGAGCGAAGCGAGCGCGAAGCGAGCGCGAAGCGAGCGCGAAGCGAGCGCGAAGCGAGCGCGAAGCGAGCGCGAAGCGAGCGCGAAGCGAGCGCGAAGCGAGCGCGAAGCGAGCGCGAAGCGAGCGCGAAGCGAGCGCGAAGCGAGCGCGAAGAAGAGCTGCTTCTTCCGCGCAAGCGAAGCGAGCGCAAAGAAGAGCTGCTTCTCCCCCCTGCTTCTCCCCCCCGCTTCTCCCCCCTAACTCTTCCTTCCTGCCCGCTTCTCCCGCAGGTACCTGTCGTTCACGACGGGCACTTCCTCAGCAGGCAGCACAGGCAAAATTGATCTCATCAGCGGCGCCGCGGCGTCTTCCAGCGGAGACCCGGCCGAGAGCGGGGGGCTCAGCCTGAGGAGCGGGGCTGCCGTGGGGGGCAAGGGCGGCGACATCATGATGGAGGTCGGGGCTGGGAACTCGGGCAAGGGCGGAGTTGTGCAGGTGACCGGCGGCAGCAGTTCCGCCCAGGACGGTGGCGCCACGACCATGAGGGCGGGCTCCAGCTCCAGTGCTTCGGAGACCAGGCAGGGCGGCAAGATCACGCTGTCTGGGGGCGACACGGCGCAGGGCACGGGCGGCAAGATCGAGCTGCACTCCGGGTTCTCGTCTGCGCACACGAGCGGGGCGGTCACTCTCCAGAGTGCCAACAGCGCTAGCCTGGGCGTCAGCGGCAACGTCGTCGTCACGAGTGGCGCTGGCACGCAGGGCTCGGGCGACTTGACGCTGAGCACTGGAGCGACGAGTGCGGGTGGCTCGGGCAGCGTTGCCGTCAACATCGGGGCTGCTACGGGCGGGGCCCCGGGGACCTTCGGGGTCGGGCTCGGGGCCACAAACTCCGGGGCTGGCGGAGCGGTCAACTTGGCTGCTGGCGATTCCAGCGGTGGGAACGGCGGGAAGATCACTCTGGCCGGCGGTGACAGTAGTCAGGGGAGCAGTGGTGCCCAGGGAGGGGGGTTGGAGCTGACGGCTGGCGACACTACGAACGGGGCGGGCGGGACCGGAGGCAAGATCTCCTTGGCTGCGGGCCACTCCGCGGCCGCCACGAGCGGGGCCATTCTTCTGCAGACCGCCAACGGCGGCTCGGGGGCTGGGTCTAGTTCGGGCAGCATCTCGTTGAGCACCGGCGACGGCGAGGCCGGTGCTTCGGGAAGCATTCTGCTGGGCTCTGCCGGGGCGACTGGGGGCGCGGGGGGGAGCGTGGGTGTGGCGGTTGGGTCGGGCGATGTTGGGAACGGGGGCGGCATCTCGCTGACTGCGGGAAGCAGCACGGTCGCTAGTACAGGGACGGAGACGGGCGGGTCCATTGTGCTCAAGGCCGGGGACGTCGTGGCGGCCGAGACTGGCGGGTCCGTTGTCATCGGGACTGGCTACGGTCTGAACAGCGGGAGTGGCAAGATCAGCCTGTCCACCGCGAACGTGGACGGTGACCCCCTCGCCAACGGGCAGGCCTCTGGGGCCATCGAGCTGGTCACCGGCGGCGCCGCGACTGCTGGCGGCAGCAGCGGAGCCGTCACCATCGGCACCGGGACCGTCGGCGACATCACCAACGCCGCCCTGTTCGGCAAGAGCGGCAAGATCGCCCTCGTGGTGGGCGACGGCAGCTGCGGCTCCGGGGGCAACATCGAGCTGTCCGCGGGCAACTTCGTGGGCCCCAACACGGTCACCGCCGCTGGAGAAACCAACGCGGGCGGCAGCATCACGATGGAGACTGGCTGGACGCAGAGCGCGGTCGGCATGGCCGGGAACAGCGGGAGTATCTTGTTGAGGACCGCCAACGCAGGGCTCGGTGACGGCACCAACGCGGCCAACAGCGGGAGCATCTCCTTGGCGACCAGTGGTGCAGAGGGCGGGGGCACGGGCGGCATCAGCTTGACGGTCGGCGACGGCTTCTCTGGGAACGGAGGCGACGTCGGGATCAAGGCGGGCAGCTTCGTAGCTGCAACTGCCGAGGCCTTCGTCGGCGGCACCGTGAGCTTGCAGGCGGGCTACAGCTCGAGTAGTACCAGCGGCAGCATCAAGCTCAGCACCATGAACAGCGGGCTGGCGGGCGTCTCTGGGGGGGTTGAATTGACGACCGGGCAGAGTGTGCTCGGGCCGAGCGGCAGTGTCGTCATCGGGACGGGGGCGGAGCCCACGGCCGCGGATGCGGTGGGCGGCTCCGGGAGCATCACGTTGAGCACCGGCGTGGCCACGGACGTGGCCACGGGGGCGATCGTCATCGCTGCGGGCGACGCTACGGCGCTCGCGGGCGGCGGGCTGGCCAACGGCGGGGCTGTCAGCGTTACCGCTGGGGGGGGGTTCGTGGGCGGCGGCTTGACCTTGAAGAGTGGGGCTGGGACGGACACTGCCGGGACCGGGGACGGAGGGGCGGTGGTCATTGCCAGTGCGGATGGCGTCGAGCAGAGCTCCGGGGTCAGCATCAGCACTGGTACCTCTACTTCGACGGCGACGAGCCAGAGGGGCGGCGGGCTCACGCTCTCCACCGGGGCCAGCAACGGGCTCGGCGGCGGGACGGGAGCCGTCAGCATTACGACTGGCGACGTCAACGTGGCCGCTGCCAGCCCTGGGAGCGCCGGGGGCATCACCATGGCGGTCGGGGCCTCCAATGGCGCGGGCGGGGATGTCGCCATCGCTGCTGGCGCAGGCGAGGCCATCACATTGACAAAGGGGGGGGACGTCAGCTTGACGGCTGGCAGCTCTGCGGGGAACGTTGGGGGCGGGGTTAGAATCGCGTCCGGGGTGTCGAGCTTCGAGACGGCCAACGGCGGAGATATCAGTATTGCGGCCGCCCAGGGCGGGACCAGCGGGACGGGGGGAAGCATCCTGTTGAGTACGAAAGTGAACACCTGGGACAACGCGGCCAGCGCCGGGCAGCAGATCGCCTTCGGATTCGAGGACGCCACGGCTACCGGCACCGATGCCAGCTACGCCTTCAGGCTCAAGGCCAAGGCTCAGGACGGGGGCGCCACGGTCATCTCGTCCGTGCCCATCCAGGTCACGACTGTCCAGTACAGTTCCGACGCCAGGATTAAGAAGGACATTGTGCGCATCGACACGGACGACATCCTGCAGAGGTTCCAGGACGTCGAGATGGTGGAGTACGGCTACTCGGACGACTGGCGCAGGGTCAGAGGCATCGAGGACACCAGGGTCAGGGGAGTCATTGCCCAGCAGCTCAGGACGGTCTTCCCGGAGCACATCAAGATCTTCGAGCAGTACGAGCTTGAGGACAAGGACTTTACTCTGGAGGACTTCCACCAGGTCGACAAGCAGGGCCTTGTCCTGGACCTGATCTCGGCTCTGCAGGCGCAGCACAAGAGGTTCAAGATCGCTGCCAACGCCCCGGCCGTCAGCGGCGACGTCTCCGTCACGAGTGCCAGCACTGGCACTTGGGTTGGAGCTGAGGCTGCCGGGTCTACTGGCAACGTGAGGGTCGTCTCGGGCGACGCGATGGGCGGCAAGTCGGGCGACGTTCTCATTTCGACTGGTGGCAGCGAGCTGGCCAGGGGCAATGTCCAGGTCGACGGCCAGGTCGTGGATGTCCAGGGCCAGGTCGTGGATGTCCAGGGCCAGGGCGTTCGCGTCAATGGGCGCGGCGGCTTGGTCATGGAGAGTGGTGCCACTGTCGCCGTGGAGAGCGGCGGGAGGACCACGCTCAACTCTGCTGGTGCCGTGACGGTTGGCGTGCGTGATGCTGCGCTCATGGACGGCGGAAACGTCGTCGTGACCTCGGGCAACACCGCTGATGTCGCGGCCTCTGGGGGCGCGCTGTCGCTGAGTGCTGGGGACGGTGGCACCGGCGGCAACGTCGTGCTGTCGGGTGGCGAGGCCTTTGGCGATGACCCGCTCGTGAACACGGCCGGCGAGGTGGTTGTGGCTGGCGGCGACAACGACTTCGGGGCTGCTGCTGGGGTCGAGGTCCAGGGCGGAGCCGGCTTCACCAAGGGGGGCAGTGTGGTGCTGAGCGGAGGAGAAGGTCTCGGCGAGGGCGAGGAGGGCTGGGGCGTCGGTGGCGACGTCAGGCTCATGGGCGGCCACGCCACCGTGACCACGGGCGGCAAGATCCAGATCGTCTCCGGAGCTAGCATGAACACGGCGAGCGGTGCTGTGCTTGTCGGATCGAGTAATAGTGTCAGCGGGAGCGACTACGGGCCCACGGGGGCAGTCAGATTGAGGTCTGGGAACGCCATTGGGGCTGTCGAGGGCAGCACGAGCGGTGGAATTGAGGTCAGGACCGGCGACTCGATGCTTAGCGCAGGGGGGGTGACGGTTGGGACTGGACTGAGCGAGCTCGGGGAGGGGGCGTCGGTCAGGGTGATTGCAGGCGAGACCCTGGATGTGGAGGGGAAGGGGGGGGGGGTCAGCATTTCAAGTGGTGGCGGTGCCAGTGCCGGCAGTGTCAGGATCGCGGCTGCGACCGCGGTTGGTGAGGATGAGCAGTTTGGGGGGAGTGGGGAGGTCGTGCTTAGTGCCGGGGATGGCTTGTGGAACGGCGGCAAGGCCGTGCTCCAGGCTGGGTCTGGATTCGTCAACGGCGGCGGCGTCGTGATCGATGCTGGCGAGGGAGGCGACGAGGGCAACGGAGGCAGGGTCGAGATTGCCGCGGGGAGCGCTGGCGGCGTCGGGAACGGCGGCGGGGTCGTGCTCATGACCGGGAAGGGGGGAGTCGACGAGGGAAGCAGCGGCAACGTGGTCGTCGGGACCAGCCAGGCTGCCCAGGCGTCCCAGAGCGGGGCCGTGATCGTCGGGACTGGGGACGCTGTCGAGGCGGTCTCTGGGAGCCTCGAGCTTGGCACCGGGAAGAGCGCGGGTGCGGTGGGGGGAGATATTCTGGTGAGGGTCGGCGACGGCGACTTTGGGAACGGCGGCAAGGTCATTGTCGCAGGGGGGGATACGCTAGATGGGGAAGCTGCGGGGGGGGACGTCAGCTTGAGTGGAGGCGAGGGGGGAGGCGGCGGCATGGTCAGGGTCACTGGTGGGCACTCGGGCACCATGGCTGGCGGCGACGTCGTGGTCGAGGGCGGCGACAACTCCGTGGGGGTTGGGGCTGGGGCCATGGTCTCGGGCGGGGCTGGGCTCAGTGATGGCGGCGTCGTCAGGGTTACGGGCGGCGAGGGGGAGGAGGGCAGGGGGGGGAGAGTCGAGATCAACGGCGGGGAGACCATGTCTGGGGTGGGCGGCGGGGTCGTGGTTTTGTCGGGAGCCAGTGAGGGCGACGCGTCTGGCTCGGTTCAGGTCGGCAGTGCGGACTCGTATGAGGCCCTTGCGTCTGGCGGCGTTCAGGTTGCTTCGGGCGACACCATTCGTGCCGCTTCTGGGGACCTGAGGCTCAGGACGGGCTCTGTGGAGGGAGGCGTCTCTCAGGGACCGGCTACCGGCAGCATCCTGCTCACGGTCGGGGATGTCATCGAGGGTGGTGGCGAGGGCGGCAACGTCATCGCGTCTGCCGGAGACTCCACGCTGGGCGGCAGGGTTTCGTTGAGCGGCGGCGCTGGCGCGCAGATGGGTGGCGACGTCCAGATCACCGGCGGCGACACCCTTCAGGGTGAGGCCGGCGGGATCGTCCTCGAGGCTGGCGACAGCATGATCGACAGTGGAGCCGGCATTCGGGTCGACGCGGGCTCCGGCATGGTTGACGGCGGTAGCGTCGAGGTCGTCGCCGGCGGCGGCTTTGAGCAGGGGGGGGGGTTGGGCCTGTACTCTGGAGGAGGGATCGAGGGGAGGGCTGGGGGGGTTGTGGTTGCTGCGGGCAATTCTGAGATGGTCGAAGGCGGGGGGGTCGTCATTGAGGGCGGCGACGGCATGACCACGGGCGGCGGCATCAGCATCGCGGCTGGGTACTCTTCCATGGAGGCTGGCGCCAATATGGAGCTGTACGCGGGCGCGAGCGAGGCCAAGACCGGCGGCAGCCTCACGCTCAGTGCTGGCGACGGCGGAACTGAGGAGGGCGACGGCGGCGCCGTGGTGATTGAGGGCGGCGCGAGCAGTGCCGATTTCGGTTACAGCGGCATGGTGGGCGTCGGGACGCAGGCCACGACTGCCGGGCCTTCCGGGTCCATCGTGCTCAACACTGGCGACTCGGCATTCGCCGATGCGCCCACCGGCCAGATCCAGCTTGAGACTGGGCGGGGCACTACCGGTGGTGGGATTGCTATGAGGGTCGGCGACGGCACCAGGAACGATGGCGGTGATGTGAAGATCATGGCTGGGCAGACTTCTGATTTGGGGAGCATCGGCGGCAGCGTCAGGATTGCTGCTGGGGATCGCGGGGCTGTCGAGGCTTCTGGCGAGAACGTCAGGGTCAGCGGCGCGACCGACGTCAAGTTGGTGGGCGGCGAGGTCTCTCTCGAGGGAGGCGGCGAGCCTGGCCAGGGCAAGATTGTTCTGAAGAGTTCGGTGGAGTCTGATGTCCTTGTTGGGACCGGGAAGGACGGCTCTCTTGCTATGAGGACCAGCGGGGTCGGGCAGGTCGTGGTCGGCACCGGCAGGACCTTCGAGGACGAGGCCAGTGGGGACGTCGTGGTGGCCAGCGGGGATGCGGTGACGGGGGAGAGCGGCTCGGTGTTCGTGGCGGCCGGAGACTCTGCTGCCAAGCAGGCCGGAGATCTGTACATGTCTGCGGGCGAGTCTGCCAGCAACGTTGGCGATGGCGGGTCCACGCATGTCAAGGCTGGCTCCGGCAGCCAGGGCGGCAATCTCAACTTGATGAGCGGGTCTGGCTTCGCCAAGGAAGCAGGGAGTGTCAGCATCGCTGTCGGCACCGCTGCGGACGGCAAGGCCGGTGTCATGAGCCTCGTGGGTGGGGCCCGCGTGGGCGAAGGAACTGGCGGCGAGGTGGATGTCGTTGGAGGGAGGGGCAGCGCTGGTGGCAGCGTCAAGGTCTACGCAGGCGAGGGCTTCGGCGAGGGCGGGGGGGGGGGCAGGCGCGCGGGGGGGGATCTGGAGCTGAAGTCGGGGATCTCCGGGTTTGGCAAGACCGGGGACCTGAAGGTCGCTGCTCCTGCTGGGCTCGGCGAGTTCGGCGGCAGTGGCTCCATCGAGGTCTCCACGGGAAGGGCCGAGGGCCTTACAGGCCTCTCCTCCGGAGACATTGACGTCACCACTGGCAGGTCTACCTATGGTAGTGGCGGCGGCATCACTCTCAAGGTCGGCGAGGGCTCCTCCGGCGTGGGCGGCAGCGTCAGGGTATCTGCGGGCGAGTCGTCCGTGCATGACGGCGGCAACGTCCAGATCGACTCGGGCGACGGGCTCATGAGGGGAGGAGGCATCTCTCTCGAGTCTGGCGGCGGCCAGATGAACAACGGCGGCGACATCCTGGTCAGGGTCGGCGACGGAAGCGGCGAGGAGAGGCCCGGGGGGGGGGTGCAGGTCTCGGCCGGCCTTAGCAACAATGGTGGCGAGGTCAGGGTTGAGGGCGGCAAGGGCATTGTCGGGACTGGCGGGGGGGTCGTCGTGGACGGTGGAGATGGCGAGGCCGGCAACGGCGGCGCTGTCGAGATCACCACGGGGCGCTCCGAGCAGTCCACGTCCGGCTTCGTCACTGTGAAGACGGCGAAGTCCGACTCGGCCTTCGGCAGCGGGGGGGTCGAGGTTGCTTCTGGGGATGCCTCGGGTGCTGGCAGCGGGGGCATCAGGATTGCGAGCGGCAGTACTTCCAACATGCCCGCTGGCAGCATCGACATCGTCTCTGGGTCCACCAACAGTGGTCGCGGGAGTGAGGTCAGAGTTGTCGGTGGCGACGTGGCCAGCGGAGAGGGCGGCGGAGTCTCCATGACTGGAGGGTCGAGTGGCAACCTTGCGGGCGGCGTTGCTGCCGTGGCTGGCGGCGAGGGCATCCTCGGTGGCGATCTCAGTCTTCGGGGCGGCCTTGGTCGCATCGGCGAGGGCGGCAGCATCGACATGATCAGTGGCGCCAGCATGGGCTCCTCGTCTGGGGATGTCCGGGTTGGGAGCAACGAGGCCAAGGGCACCGGAGCTTCTGGTGACATCACGGTGAACACTGGGGTCTCTGGGGTCAGGAGTGGAGGCATCGTGATGACCACGGGGGGGGCTGCTCAGGTCGGCGGCGTCGATGTTCTGGTTGGGGTCGCGACTGTGACTGCCGGGGACGTCAACGTGGTCGCGGGCAGCTCCACGTCCAGGACGGGCGGCAAGTTGACGGCGACTGGTGGCGAGGGCACCGACGGCGGCGCTACCAGGATTGCCGGGGGATATGCTGGCATTGGGGGGACCGGCGGCAGGATCGAGCTGGTCAGTGGTGCTAGCACCATGACCCACTCGGGCAGTGTCCTCGTGGCGTCGCCGGACTCTGGCTCGGCTGGTACTTCGGGGAGCATGGAGATCAAGACTGGTGAGGGCTCTATTGCGTCGTCTGGGTCGATCGAGATGACCACGGGCAGCAGCGGCGCTGCGGCTGGCGGCGACATCAGGGTCGAAGTCGGGCTGGGGTCTGTTGGCAATGGTGGCGACGTGCTAGTGAAGGCTGGCGAGACTTCGTCTGGCAGCTTCGCTGGGGGAGTCGTTCGGGTCGAGGCCGGGACGGGGGGCAGCGGGGGCGACCTCGAGCTGTTCTCTGGAGTCGGTGCGGTGAGCAAGGGCGGCGACATCAGGATCAAGGTGCAGCAGGGCAGCGACAAGTCGAGCGTGGCAGGTGATGTCTTCATCGATGCTGGCGCTGTTGAGGCCAAGGGCAGTGTTGGTGGGGTGGTTGAGATGAGCGGCGGCGAGGGCGACCAGGGCGGCGACGTTCTGGTGCAGGGCGGACGTGGGCGCGGGGTCACCGGCGGCGCCTTGAACGTCATGTCGGGGACCGGAGCGTACAGTACGTGCGAGCGAAGCGAGCAGCGAGCGAAGCGAGCAAATAGGAGGCCACCATTCTAACTCTTCCTCTACTTGCTTCTCTCGCAGGTACGAGTGGTATCCTGACGCTTGCGAGCCCGAACAGCGGCAAGCAGGGCGTGTCTGGCGATGTGGCGCTGAAGAGCGGCGACAGCATGGGCTACTCCGGCGTCGTGGAGATCACCACCGGCCAGGCCAAGGGCCAGGCCGGAGGGATCTTGGCGAGGGTCGGCGACAGTACCTCTGGGACTGTCAGCGGCGCTGTCAGGATCGAGGCGGGCGACAACACCGCTGGGGCAGGGACTGGGGGGGATGGTACTTTCCTCGCTGGCAACGGCATGACCGGGGGCGGGCTGCAGATCAGGGGCGGCGACGGCGTGCAGGGGAGCGGCGGCGGGGTCGTTTTGATGACTGGCGAGAGTGGAGAAGTGAACTCGGGTGCGCTTGAGATGGGCACCAGGGACTCGGGCAGCAAGGGCGAGAGTGGGGACATCAGTCTGACCAGTGGCGAGGTCGCCGCGGGCATCTCGGGGTCCATCATGATTGCGACTGGGGAGGCCTCTGCGAACAACGGGCAGGGCGGCAAGATTGAATTGTTGGTTGGGACCGGCACTAGTGGGACGGGCGGCGACATGCTGCTGACTGCCGGGAAGACCGAGGCCGACATGGTCGGGGGGCAGATGCTCATCACTGCCGGAGAGGGAGAGTTCGGCGGAGAGCTCAAGATCCGGAGTGGCCCAGGGAGTAGTGAGAGCGGCGGCGACATGTACGTCGGTGTCGGGGACGGCAAGGGCTCTTCCGATGGCGGCGACATGTATGTGGATGCCGGCAAGACCATGAGCTCGGATGCTGTTGGCGGAGAGATGAACGTCAGGGGCGGCTGGGGAGCTGGCGGCGCCTCAGGCGGCGGCAGGACCACCGTCGTGGGCGGCATCGGCAATGGGAGGACGGGCGGCGACCTGCTGTTGTTGAGCGGCTACGGCTACTCCAGTACCTCCGGGAACGTCGTCCTGGCCACCATGAACGCGGGCAAGAGGGGCGTCAGCGCGCCCCTCCAGCTGGCCACCGGTACTAGTAATGCGGGCAACTCCGGGCAGATCTCTATCCAGACCATGGAGGCTGGGGGGGGGAAGGGCGGCGCCATCAAGATTCAGGTCGGACTCGGAAGCAGCGGCAAGGGCGGAGAGGTGCTGGTTCAGGCTGGTGCCACGAGTTCGGGGGGGGCCAGGGGCGGAGGCGGCGTCACGAGCATCATGGGCGGCGAGGGCGGCAGTGCCGCCCAGGGCGGCGAGGTGCTGGTCTACGGCGGCGAGGGCAAGCCGGGAGGGAACGTGAGGGTTTCGTCGGGATCGGGTACTGCCACGAGCAGTGGCATTTTGGAGCTCACCACCGCCAACGCGGGCAAGATCGGCCTGAGCGGCAGCATGTACTTGAGCACCGGGACTTCGAGTAACGGTGACACTGGACTGATCAACATCAGGACGTCCACGGCGACCAAGGGCGGGGCGGGAGTCATCACGTTGAGCGTGGGCTCTGGAGATACGAGCAGCGGTGGCGACATCAGCCTCTTCTCCGGAGACTCCACCCCCAAGACGGGCGGCAAGATCTTGCTGCAGACTGGCTACGGAGAGAAGAGTTCGAGCGGCAGCATCATGCTCAGCACCGTGAACGCGGGCGAGAGGGGCGTGAGTGGCGGCATCGACTTGAGCACCGGTACGACCAGCTTCGGGGACAGCGGACAGTTGATTTTGAGGACCGGCGAGGCCACGAGCGGGAGTGGTGGCGACATCTTCATCGAGGTCGGCCCTGGAGATGTCGGCACGGGCGGCACCGTGAGCGTCGCGAGTGGCTACGGCAAGGAGACGAGTAGTGGTGCACTGAAGATCCGGTCGCTGAACGCGGGCGCCTTTGGAGTGTCCGGCGCGTTCACGCTCAGCACTGGTACCAGTTCGGGAGGCAACACCGGATTCCTGCACATGAACACGGGCACCGCCACGAGCGGGGCTGGTGGCAGTGTGTACGTGATCGTTGGGTCGGGTGACAGTGGCCACGGCGGCGAGATCAAGATCAGGGCTGGCAACACCACGGGCGCGGACAGCGTGGGAGGGGCGATCAGCATGTATGCTGGTGCTTCTTTCAATGGTGGAGCTGAGCAGAGGGCCAGGGGTGGAGACTTCAAGGTGGGAGGCGGGAAGGGCAACACGGACGTGGGTGGCCTCGTGGACATCGTCGCCGGGACCGGTATCAGTTCCAGTTCGGGCACCGTTTCCATCAAGTCGCCCAACGCTGGGCTGCTCGGAGTCAGTGGCTTCATGGAGCTGCGTACGGGTACCACGAGTCTTGGCGGCAGCGGAAACATGGCGGTGAACACGGGCAAGGCCAAGTTCGGCGGCGGCGGCAACATCACTGTCCTGGTGGGCGACGGCGACAGTGGGAATGGGGGACACGTCACGTTGACCGCAGGAGCGTCCAGTATGTCGAGTACCACGGGCGGCACCCTGAACTTCACCGCGGGAACCGGCGCCGGAGGCTTCGGCGGTGCGGGAGGCGCGGTGGACGTCACGGCTGGGTTTGGGTCGAGTGCGAGTGGCGGAAGCATCAACATCTATTCTGGGATGGGCATGAAGACGAGTAGCGGTAACGTGACACTGACGACCTCGAACGCGGGAACCACCGGAGCTAGTGGCATCATGTGGCTCACGACCGGGACGAGTAGCTACGGCAACAGTGGGCTATTGAACATCACCACGGGCGAGGGCAAGTTCGGCAGGGGCGGCAACATTACGATACTGGTGGGCAGCGGAAACAGTGGGTACGGCGGCAACATGACGTTAATTGCGGGCTTGAGCACAGTGAGGACTGGCGGCATGATCAACATCGAGAGTGGACAGTCTGTGGGGAGTAGTTCCGGCATCGTGACGATCAGGAGTGTGAACGCGGGGTCCAAGGGAAGTTCCGGTGCTTTGGTGTTCAGCTCAGGGACCAGTGGCAGCGGCAACAGTGGGAGGGTCATGATCGGCTCCGCGGCTGCCACTGGCGGCAGGGGAGGCATGCTCAGTGTCAGCGTGGGCAGCGGAAACTCCGGACAGGGCGGACGCCTCAGCGTCATGGCTGGCAGGTCCACGGTGCACACCGGCGGACTGCTCAGCATCACCAGCGGGGAGGGCACGAGTACTACCAGTGGCGCCGTCAAGGTCGTCACGGCCAACGCAGGCACCGCCGGCGCATCAGGCATGCTCATCTTCAGCTCCGGCACGAGTACCAGCGGCAACACTGGAGCCATCAGGATCGGGTCGGGTGCTGCTACTAACGGCAGGGGCGGGCAGATCTCCGTCACCGTCGGCAGCGGCATGTGCGGTGCTGGCGGGCATCTCAGCATCTTGAGCGGCAGGAGCATGCAGCAGACGGGCGGGTTGTTGACTGTAGAGAGTGGAGAGGGTACTGCTACCAGCTCGGGAAGCTTGAAGATTAGGACGGCCAATGCAGGGACTGCGGGGTTGAGCGGCATGCTTGTGTTCTCGGCGGGGACGGCGAGCAACGGGGATAGCGGGATGCTCAAGATCGGGTCGGGAGCGGCTACCGGGGGCAGGGGTGGGGCCGTGGCGGTCACCGTGGGGTCGGGGAACAGCGGGCGGGGAGGGTTTGTCAGGGTGCAGGCTGGGAGGAGTGCGCCCAGGACTGGCGGAGCGGTCACCGTGGAGAGTGGAGAGGGGACCTACACTAGTAGTGGGAGCGTCAAGGTCCGCACATCCAACGCAGGCACCGCGGGGGGAAGTGGGATGATGATCTTCAGCTCTGGGACGGCGTCGAGCGGCGACTCGGGCTACATTCGCATTGGCACTGGGGCTGCCACGGTTGGGAGGGGTAAGTGGGGGGGGGGGGAGGGGGGGGAGGGGGGCGAGCGAGCAAGGGGGCGAGGGAGCATGAGCCGAGCGACACATGAGCCGAGCGAGCGAGGGGACGAGCGCCACAGCAAGAGCAAGGGCGGCAGCGGCAGCGGCAGCGGCGGCAGCGGCGGCAGCGGCGGCAAGGCGGCACACATGAGCATGAGCCCGACCGACATGCAGGTGCACCAGATGAGCGCGAGCTACAGGCAGGGGGAGATCACGGAGGAGTGTGGGAAGGGTTTTACGCCGGGGGGGGTTCGGGGGGTCTTCCCCCGACAGCCCTCGAGCCCATGAGCCGAGCAACACATGAACCTCGCCGGCACCGCAGAAGAACAACCACTAACTCGCCCTTCTCTTCCTCGCAGGCGGAAGCATCAGCCTGACCGTCGGATCAGGCAGTTCAGGCAACGGCGGCTATTTGAGGATGGAGGGCGGCAGGAGTGAGGTCCACACGGGAGGCCACGTCACGCTCGAGAGCGGAGAGGGCACCGCCACGACCAGCGGAAGCTTGAAGATCAGGACCAGTAATGCAGGCGGCGGGGGGAAGAGCGGGATGCTGGTTTTTAGCTCAGGCACGGCGAGCGGGGGGAACACTGGGCTAGTGTGAGTGGGCGAGCGGCGGGGGGGGGGGCCACATGGGGGAGCGAAGCGAGCGCAAGAGAAGGGCGAGCGGAGGGGGGGGGGGCGAGCGAAGCGAGCGCAAGAGAAGGGCGAGCGAAGCGAGCGGCAGGCCACATGCCACATGAGCCGAGCTCTGGGGGCCGTGTGCCAAGGGTTTTACGCCAGGGGGGGTTCGGGGGGTCTCCCCCCGACAACCCGAGATTCTGCCCGCTTCTGCCACAGAAGAACAACCCCCCCAACAAAGACTAACGCTGTTTACGCAGGTATGTGGGATCCGCGGCAGCCACTAGCGGCCGCGCGGGGTCTGTTCAAATCACCGTGGGCTCAGGGGACTCTGGGAGTGGCGGATTCGTGAGGGTCCAGGCCGGCAGGAGCGAGCCGAAGACTGGCGGAGCTGTGAGCATCGAGACGGGCGAGGGGACGGTGACGTCGTCTGGCTCTCTCCACATCAGGTCTCTGAACGCCGGCACCACCGGCGGCTCGGGGATGATGGTCTTCAGCTCTGGTACCGCGTCCAGCGGCGACTCCGGCTACATGCACATTGGTACTGGTGCGGCCACGGTTGGGCGTGGTGGAAGCATCAGCTTGACCGTGGGCAGCGGCAACAGCGGGAACGGGGGCTACCTCAGGATGGAGAGCGGTCGCTCTGTCACCCACACCGGCGGCCACGTGACTCTCGAGAGCGGCGAGGGCACCGCCACTACGTCGGGGTCGATTAAGATCCGCACCCAGAACGCGGGTACCGCTGGCAAGAGCGGTATGCTGGTTTTTAGCTCGGGCACGGCGAGTGAGGGGAACTCGGGCCTGGTGTACGTGGGATCTGGGGCGGCGACTAGCGGACGTGCGGGGTCGGTGCAGATCACCGTGGGCTCGGGAGATAGTGGCAGCGGGGGCTTCGTCAGGGTGCAGGCAGGCAGGAGCGAGCCCAAGACTGGGGGAGCCGTGAGCATCGAGACGGGCGAGGGTACGTGCGAGCGAGCGGGG
>BRYB01001122.1:2905-13601 GCA_030267505.1 Tetraparma gracilis | reverse complement strand
CCCCCCCTCACCCCCCTCCCACGCAGGCACGTGGACATCGAGAAGATGAAGGAGCTGTGGGTCGTGTCCGAGTCCCTCGAGGACTACCTCGCGAACTCCAAGGCCCTTCTCTGGTCCGCGGTCGACGCCGAGGCCCTCGACGACGGCTGCAAGGCGCAGATGAAGCTCATCAAGGCCCTGCACAAGAACTGCCGCTGGTCCCCCGCGTTCAAGTCCCTGGACAAGCTGTGCAAGGACTTCCTCGCGACCATCCCGCTCATTCAGGCCCTCGGCGCCAAGGCCATGAGGAACCGCCACTGGACGATGCTCATGAAGGCGACCGGCAAGACGTTCGTGCCTCCCTACGAGGACGACCAGCTCCTGCTCGGCGGCCTCCTCGACCTCAAGCTGCACGAGTTCTCCAACGACGTGGAGGAGATCTGCGACCAGGCCGTCAAGGAGGAGAAGATGGAGAAGCAGCTGGAGGCCCTCGAGGCCCGCTGGTCCGGCGTGGAGTTCATTATGCAGCCCTACCAGGACACGGACGTGCCCCTCCTCGGCATCGGGGAGGAGGACTTCGAGGCCCTCGAGAACGACCAGCTCACGGTGCAGTCCATGCTCGCGTCCCGCTTCCTCGCTCAGTTCGAGACCGAGGTCGTGGCGTGGAACAAGGCCCTGCTCAACGTCAACGAGGTCTTCCTGCTCTGCACGGAGATCCAGCGCACGTGGTCTTACCTCGAGCCCCTCTTCATCAAGTCCGAGGAGGTGAAGCGCGAGCTGCCCGAGGACGCGACCCGCTTCGCGACCATCGACGTGACTGTCAAGGACACGCTCAAGAAGGCGTGGAAGATCCGCAACATCAAGGAGGCTTTCAACGAGGAAGGGCTCGACAAGAAGCTCATGGGCCTCCAGGAGCAGCTCGAGGTGTGCAAGAAGTCCCTCAAGGACTTCCTCGACGGCCGCTGCAGGCAGTTTCCCCGCTACTACTTCGTGTCTGAGGCCGACCTGCTCGACATCCTCTCCAACGGCTCCCAGCCCGAGAAGATCCTGTCGCACACGTCCAAGATCTTCCTCTCCACCAAGACCTTCACGCTCGGCGAGGAGCTCACCAACAACGGCCGCCCCATCGCCACCCACTTCGTGGCTGGTGTGGGGTCCGAGACCGTCGACTTCGAGCCCCCGGTGCCCCTCGAGGGCAAGGTCGAGATCTACATGCAGACCGTGCTGGACGCCCAGAAGCTGTCCATCTTCCAGACCGTCAAGCGGTCCATCGCCAGGTAAGAGCAATACCCTCCCTCCCTCCCTCCCTCCCTCTCTCTCCTGTCTCCTTGCGCCGTACTAACCCCCCAACCCAGGTACGCCGAGATCTCTCGCCCCGAGTGGATCCTGTGCAAGGACGAGAACACCGGCAAGCCCCTGGACCCCGCCCAGACGACTTTGATCGTGCTCGCGGTCTACTACGTGCAGGAGGTCGAGCAGGTGTTCGAGGACTTCAAGACCGACCAGGCCGACGCCATGACCAAGTACATGGACAAGCAGGTCGACCAGCTCTCGGACCTCATCCGCCTCACGCAGTCCACCCTCTCCAAGGGAGACCGCACGCGCGTGATGGTGTGCATCACCATGGACGCCCACGGCCGTGACATTGTCCAGGGCCTCAACCGCGGCAACATCACCAAGGTCGACGCGTTCCAGTGGCAGTCGCAGCTCAAGCACAAGTTCCGCGTCTCCCCCTCCCACGCGCGCTACCAGAACCGCGACCCCGCCCTGCGCGGGTCCGGCGGCGAGCGCGCCGAGATCGCCATTTGCGATGCCATCCTCCCGTACGACTACGAGTACCTCGGCAACGGCCCTCGCCTCGTCATTACGCCCCTCACGGATCGCGTGTACGTGACGGCCACGCAGGCCCTGAACCTCTACATGGGCTGCGCCCCCGCCGGCCCCGCCGGGACCGGCAAGACGGAGTCCACCAAGGTGAGCGCGCGTGAGAAGTGGAAGTACAGTATAATTTCACCTAACTCCCTCCCCCCCACCCACCACCCCGCAGGATCTGTCCTCTGCCCTCGCCAAGCTGATCTACGTCATCAACTGCTCCCCCGAGATGGACTACCAGGGCCTCGGAAATATCTTCCGCGGCGTCGCCTCCTCCGGTGCCTGGGTGTGCTTCGACGAGTTCAACCGCCTCATCCCCGAGGTGCTGTCCGTGTGCACCGTCCAGTACAAGTCCGTGTGCGACGGCATCGCCGCCGACTCGATCCGCGTGCGCGTCGAGGGCGCCGAGGTGTCCCTGGACCCCACGTGCGGTGCGTTCATCACCATGAACCCCGGCTACCTGGGCCGCTCCGAGCTCCCCGAGGGCCTAAAGGCTCTCTTCCGCCCGATGACCGTGATGGTCCCCGACCTCGTGCTCATCTGCGAGAACATGCTCATGGCGGAGGTGCGTCCTGAAAATCCAACCGCAACACACGCACGATCTTACTTACTAACTCTACAACCTTCCTTCGCGCGCAGGGCTTCGTCACGGCCAAGGCCCTGGCGTCCAAGTTCTACTGCTTGTACAACCTGCTCAAGGCGCTCCTGTCCGCCCAGCTGCACTACGACTGGGGCCGTCGCGCCATCAAGTCCGTGCTCGTGGTCGCCGGAGGCTTCAAGCGCGCCGAGCCCGACCTCGCCGAGGACGCGCTCCTCATGCGCGCCCTTCGCGACTTCAACACCCCCAAGATCGTCAAGGAGGACGAGATCGTGTTCCACGGCCTGCTCGGCGACCTGTTCCCCGGCATCAACCCCGAGCGCAAGCTCGACGAGGAACTCGAGACATTCGTGCGCAAGGCGTGCGTCAAGCTCGGCAACGACGCCGAGCCCGAATTCTGCCTCAAGATCGTCCAGTGCGAGGAGCTTCTGCAGATCCGTCACTGCGTGTTCGTTATGGGCCCCGCCGGCGCCGGCAAGTCCCAGTGCTGGCGCACCCTCAAGGAGGCGCGCAACATGCGCAATCCGGAGAACCCGACGAAGACCGTCGATCTGAACCCCAAGGCCGTCAAGACCGAGGAGCTCTACGGCTTCATCTCCCTCGCCACCCGCGAGTGGAAGGACGGCCTCCTCTCCAACATCATGCGCGAGCTCTCGTCCATCCCCGACGAGAAGCCCAAGTGGATCATGCTCGACGGCGACCTCGACGCCAACTGGATCGAGTCCATGAACTCCGTGATGGACGACAACAGGATGCTCACGCTCGCCTCCAACGAGCGCATCCCGCTGCTCCCGCACATGAAGATGATCTTCGAGATCCGCGACCTCAAGCACGCGACGCCCGCGACCGTGTCGAGGGCCGGAATCCTGTACATTTCCACCGACGAGGGCACCCAGTGGAGGTCCCTCGTCAACTCCTGGATCCTCAAGAACTCGACCAAGTACGTCCGCCCCAACCCACTCGCATCACTACCTCAAAATTCTAACTCTTGTCCTTTGCGCAGGTACTCGGACGAGATCAACGCGACCTTCAGGACCCTCTTCGACACGTACCTCGCCCCCTCCCTCCTGTGGCTCCTCATCAACACGTCCGCGGTCGTGCCCATCGAGGACATGAACCGGATCCAGGTGCTCCTGTACATGCTCGACGGTGTGCTCTCCCCCGAGAACACCACCACCCCGGCAACCCTCGAGACGGTCTTCGTGTACTGCTGCGTGTGGGCCCTGGGCTCCTCCCTTACCCTTGCCGACGACGGCACGGACTACAGGAAGATGTTCTCCGACTACTGGCGCGAGGAGTGGAAGGCGGTCAAGTTCCCGTCCCGCGAGACGGTCTTCGACTACTGGCTGGACCCCGCCACGAACACGTTCGACGGCTGGACCAAGTCCCCGTACTTCACCTCGGTGGAGTACGACTCCAGGGTCACGCCCATGGGCCAGGTCACCGTCGCCACCCCCGAGACGTGCTCCGTGGTGTTCTGGATGAACGTCCTCGTCGACATGCGCAAGCCCATCATGCTCGCCGGTCCCGCCGGCACGGGCAAGACGCAGCTCGTCAACGGCATGCTCAGCACCTTCGACCCTGCCGTCCGCGTGTCTGCGACGATCAACTACAACTACTACACCACGTCCGCCGTCCTCGCCGACACCATGGCCATCTCCCTCGAGAAGAAGACGGGCTCCAACTTCGGCCCCCCCGGCCAGACCAAGCTCGTGTACTTCGTCGACGACCTCAATCTGCCCGAGGTCGACACGTACAACACGCAGAGCGCCATCGCGCACCTGCGCCAGCACATGGAGTACGAGCACTGCTTCGAGCTCCAGAAGATGACGCTCAAGAACATCGCCAACACCCAGGTGGTCACCTGCATGAACCCCACCGCGGGCTGCATGTGAGTCTGAGCGACTAAGCGAAGCGAGCGCAAAGCAAGAATTTCCCCTTATTATATACCCCACAACCCTAACCCCCCCGCTCGCCCAGGTTCGTGAACCCCCGCCTGCAGCGCTGGTTCGCGACCTTCGCCATCGGCCTCCCCGGCCCCACGTCGCTGCTGACCATCTACCAGACGTTCCTGGACGGCCACTTGAAGATCTTCGACGCCGACCTGAAGGCGAGCGCCAACAGCAACAACCTCATCAAGGCCGCCATGGGCCTGCACGCGGCGGTTAGCAACACGTTCCGCAAGACCGCCGTGAACTTCCACTACGAGTTCAACATCAGGCACATCTCCAACGTGTTCCAGGGCCTGCTCGTGTCCAAGCCCGAGCAGTTCAACACCGTGGACAAGTTCGTGCTCCTGTGGCTCCACGAGTCCGAGCGCGTCTACGGCGACCGTCTCGTGTCGCCCGAGGACCTCGCCAAGTACAACCTGCTCGCGCAGGCGCAGTGCAAGAAGGTGTTCCCGTCCTTCCCCGTCGTGAGGTACTACGCCGACACCGACAAGGCCGAGCCCCTCGTGTTCTGCCACTTCGCCGAGTCCATTCTCGAGCAGGTGTACGACCAGATCACGGACTACGCCGACATGAGCCACGTGCTGGAGGGCGCTCTCGCGGAGTACAACGAGCAGAACGCCACCATGGACCTCGTGCTCTTCAAGGACGCCATGTGCCACATCGCGCGCATCGTGCGCATCGTGCTCAACGAGGGCGGCCACGCGCTCCTCGTGGGCGTGGGCGGCTCCGGAAAGCAGTCTCTGAGCAGGCTGTCGGCGTACATCTGCGGCTACACCGTGATCCAGATCGTGATCAGCGGCACCTACGGCATCAACGACCTGAAGGACGACCTCAAGATCATGTACAACAAGGCCGGCATGAAGGAGGAGGGCGTCATGTTCCTGCTCACGGACTCCCAGATCGTCAACGAGAGGTTCCTCGTGTACCTCAACGATCTGCTCGCCTCCGGAAACATCCCCGATCTGTGAGGCACCCCAACCCAGCGCCCCAACCCGGCACTTCACCCACTAACCCCCCCCCCCCCCCAGGTTCGCCCCGGACGAGATCGACACCATCGTCAACGGTGTCACGAACCGCGTGAAGGCCGCCGGCATCGTGCCCGAGAAGAAGGCGTGCTGGGAGTTCTTCATCGGAGAGATCCGCAAGAACCTCCACGTGTGCCTCGCCTTCTCCCCCGTGGGCGACGACTTCCGCACCCGCGCGCGCCGCTTCCCCGCCATCGTGAACTGCACCGTCATCGACTGGTTCCAGCCGTGGCCCGAGAACGCTCTCCTCAACGTCGGACAGCGCTTCCTGTCCGACATGGACCTCGACGGCGAGGCCAACAGGACCGCCATCGAGAAGTTCCTGCCCTTCTCCTTCCTCGCGGTCAACAGGATGACCAACGAGTTCAGGAGGATCGAGCGCAGGCACGTGTACACCACGCCCAAGAGTTTCCTGGAGCTGCTGAAGCTCTACGGCGTGCTTCTCGAGAAGAAGAGGACCGAGGCCGCCAAGAACATCGACCGCCTGGACAATGGACTGGCGAAGCTCAAGGACACCGCCGAGGGTGTCGAGCAGCTCGAGATCGACCTCAAGATCATGGTCGACGACGCCACCATCAAGAAGGAGACCGCCGAGGCCAAGGCCGAGGTCGTGGGCAAGGAGAAGGCCATCGTGGACGTCGAGACCACCGCCGCCCAGATCGAGGCCGCGGAGGTCGAGAAGATCCAGCAGGAGGTCGGGACCAAGGCCGCCGACACGGAGGCCGATCTCGCCAAGGCCCTGCCCGCCGTCGAGGCCGCCATGGGAGCCCTGAACACGCTCGACGTGAAGGACATCTCCGCGTGCAAGGGCATGCAGAAGCCCCCCCCCGGCGTCGACGACATCTTCTCCGCCACCATGGTGCTGCTCGCGGGCGTTATGCCCTCGATACAGGTCCAGAAGAACGGCAAGGTCAAGGACCGCGACTGGGGCGCTGCCAAGAAGAGCCTCATGTCCGACGTGAAGGCGTACATGGAGTGCCTCAAGCTCATCAAAACGAAGGTCGACGATGGCACCATCAACCCCATCAACTTCAAGGAGGTGCAGCAGTACCTCGCCCTGGAGCACTTCGATGTCGACATCATCAAGGGCAAGAACAGTGCCGCTGGCGGCCTGTGCTCCTTCGTGCTCAACATCTGCATCTACTACGAGATCGTCACCACCGTCGAGCCCAAGAGGTGGGTTTAATTGGAACCCCCTACCTACATGAAAAAACCAACTAACCCAACCCAACCCCTCTTTCTCTTTCATTTCAGGCTCGCGCTCAAGCAGGCCAACGAGCAGCTCGATGCGGCCAACACCAAGCTGGCTGTCGTCATGAAGAACGTCGGGGAGCTCGAGGCGAAGCTCGCGGTCCTCACGTCCGAGCTGGCGGAGGCCAACGCCATCAAGAAGAAGGCCATGGACGACGTCGCCAAGGGCGAGTCCAAGCTCAACCTCGCGCAGAGGCTCACGAACGCTCTCGCGAGCGAGAACGAGCGCTGGGGCGTCAACGTGGTGGTCATGAAGGACGACGCCAAGCTGCTCACGGGCGACGTGCTCCTCGCGAGCGCGTTCATCTCGTACATCGGCCCCTTCACCAAGCCCTTCCGCACCAAGCTCATGGACGACGAGTTCCTGCCCTTCCTGCAGAGGGAGTTCAAGGCTGCCGCCGGCGAGGGCGGCAAGGTGCCCATGTCCGATGCGCCCGACGTGCTCAAGATCCTGACCACGCCCGCCGAGGTCGCTGGCTGGAACGCCGACCAGCTGCCCGCCGACATCGTGTCGAGCGAGAACGGCAGTATCGTCTGCAACAGTAGCAGGTGGCCTCTCTTGATCGACCCGCAGCTTCAGGGCATCGCGTGGATCAGGAACAGGGAGAGCGGCGCCGACAGGGACCTGCAGATCGTGAGGCTCGGCCAGAAGGACCTGATCAGGAAGCTCGAGAAGGCGCTCGACAGGGGAACTACCATCCTCATCGAGAACCTCGGGGAGACCCTGGAGGCGGTGCTGAACCCCGTGATCCAGCGCGCTACCATCAAGCGCGGCTCCAAGTTCTTCATCAAGGTGGGGGACAAGGAGTGCGACTTCCACCCCAACTTCAAGCTCTACCTGCACACCAAGCTCGGCAACCCGCACTACCCGCCCGAGATCCAGGCCGAGTGTACTCTCGTGAACTTCACCGTCACGCTCGAGGGACTCGAGGACCAGCTGCTGACCAAGGTCGTGGCGAAGGAGAGGCCGGACCTCGCCTCTCTCAGCGAGGAGCTCGTGTCCCAGCAGAATGGCTTCACCATCAAGGTGAAGGAGCTCGAGGATAACATCCTCAACAAGCTCAAGGAGGCCGAGGGTGACATCACCGAGGACGTCGAGCTCATCGAGGGCCTGGAGGAGACCAAGAGGATCTCGCTCGACATCGAGGAGAAGTCGAGGGTGTCCAAGGAGACGCAGGCGCAGATCTTCATCACGAGCGAGAAGTACAGGAGCGTGGCCAACAGGTCCAGTCTTCTCTTCTTCCTCATGAACGACCTGGTCAAGGTCCACACGTACTACATCTACTCCCTGGCCGCGTTCAGCGGAGTGTTCTTCAGGGGCATCGACCTCGTGAAGGAGTTGGTGCCTGAGAAGGAGGAGGGAGAGGAGGAGGACGACGAGGAGGAGAAGGTGGAGAAGACCGACGAGGAGCTCGCCGCGAGGTGCATTGTCTTGATTGACAGCATCACCACGACGGTGTTCAACTACGTCAGGAGGGGCCTGTTCGTCGTGGACAAGCTCACGGTGGCCACGCTGCTGACCCTGAAGATTCTGGTCAACGACGGCCTGATGAAGCAGGAGGACGTGGACATGCTCGTCATGGGCAAGATCCACACTGACCCCGGAAACATGGGCCCGCTCCACGAGTGGCTCCCGGACAGCATCTGGCCCAAGATCAAGTCGCTCGAGACCATGGCCTGCTTCAAGGGACTGGGGGACAACATGCAGAGCGATTCGGACGACTGGTCGGCCTGGTTCGACGTCGAGAAGGCCGAGCAGGCGAAGCTCCCCGGAGAGTACGAGAAGAGTCTGGACACGTTCCAGAAGCTCACTCTGCTGAGGGCCATCAGGCCCGACAGGGTCAGCAACGGACTGACCAACTTCATCGGACAGACCATGGGCAAGAAGTACGTGACGGAGAAGCCGTTCGACATGGCCCAGACGTACGCGGAGACGACCCCGGCGACGCCCGTGTTCTTCGTGCTCTTCGCTGGAGTCGACCCGACGCCCAACGTCGAGAACCTCGGCAAGACCTTCGGCATCACTCTCGAGAACAAGAACTTCATCAACATCAGTATGGGGCAGGGCCAGGAGCCCTACGCCGAGGCTGTCGTGGAGAGGTGAGAAGCAGCGAAGGGGGAGGGTGGGGGCCGCGCGTGAAGGGTTTTACAGCTTACAAGCTAGCGAGCGCAAGCGAAGACGCCTTTCTGCTGTGCTGCGCTGCGCTGCGCTAACCCCCCCGTTTCTTTCGCAGGTTCGCGAAGGAGGGTGGCTGGGTCATGCTCCAGAACTGCCACCTCATGAGCAGCTGGGTGCCCAGGCTCGAGCGGCTGCTCGAGGTCGTGAGCAGCGACGCCCACGAGAACTTCAGGTGCTTCATCTCGGCCGAGCCGCCGCCCATGGCGAGCTGGCACAATATGCCCGAGAGTTTGATGCAGAGCTGCATCAAGGTCGCGAACGAGGCCCCGGCCGACGTCCAGAGCAACTTGATCAGGGCCTGGGACAACTTCAACCCCGGCCACAGCACGCCCCAGGCGACGCTCATCGAGCGGTGCGACAAGCAGGATCCCATGAAGGCATGCCTCTTCTCGCTCTGCTGGTTCCACAGCATCGTGTGCGGCAGGAAGCGCTTCGGACAGCAGGGCTTCTCCAGGAAGTACTCGTTCAACACCGGCGACCTCATCATCTGCGCCAACGTGCTCAAGTCGTACCTGAACGCCAACCCCACGACGCCCTGGGATGATTTGAAGTACATCTTCGGACAGATCATGTACGGAGGACACATCACCGACGCGTGGGACAGGAGGACCTGCATCACGTACCTCGAGGTGTACCAGGCGCCGGAGCTGCTCAGCGGGCTCGAGTTCGCCCCCGGCTTCAAGAGCCCCAACCCCAGCGCCCTCGACTACGACGGCTACCTCAACTACATCGACACCGCCATGCCCCCGGAGAGCCCGCTGCTGTTCGGCCTGCACCCCAACGCCGAGATTGGGTACTTGACGAGCGGCACGGACTCGCTCTTCTTCAAGATCCTGAGCATGAGCGGCGGAGGCGGCGGCGGAGGCGGAGGAGACGGAGGCAACGACATCGTCAAGACGACCATGACCGATCTCATGGGGAGGCTCCCGGAGAAGTTCGGGCTGGTTGAGATTGGCCTGAGGGCCAAGGAGCTCGTCAAGGGAGACCAGGGACCGTTCGTCGTCGTGGCCCAGCAGGAGTGCGGCAGGATGAACGTCCTGCTCCAGGAGATGGGCAAGACGCTGTCCGATCTGGACAAGGGGTTGAAGGGACAGCTCAACATGAGCCAGCCGATGGAGGACCTCGCGACCGCGTTCTCCATCAACCAGTGGCCCGGAAGGAACCCCTTCGCCAAGTGCACCTGGGAGAAGTTCGCGTGGCCCAGTCAGAAGAACCTGGTGTCGCAGTTCGCGGACATGCTCGTCAGGATCGACCAGCTCAACAACTGGTCCGCGGACTTGAACACGCCCAACTGCATCTGGCTCCCCGGCCTCTTCAACCCCAGCTCGTACTTGACCGCCGTCAAGCAGGTCGTGTCCAGGAAGACCGGCGTCGCGCTCGACAAGATGGACGTCGACACCCACGTTACCTCCATCTGGGACCACACCGAGATCACCGAGCCCGCCTTCGAGGGAACGTACATCCACGGCTTCTTCATCGAGGGCGCCAGGTGGCCCACCGGCGAGGACGCCGGGGACCCCTTCGTCGTCCACGGCACGAGCTGCAGCGGGAGCTTGGCGGAGAGCAGGCTCAAGGAGCTGCTGCCGACCATGCCCGTGCTCTACATCAAGACCAGCATCATCCAGCCGCACTGGGAGCCCAGCCCGGTTGGGTATTTGAGGAACGACCCCAGTGTGTTCGAGGCGCCCGTCTACACCACCACCTTCAGGGGACCCACCTACGTCTTCCTCGCGACCATGAGGAGCGACGTGCCCGTCTGGAAGTGGGTGCTGGGAGGCGTTGCCTTGATGATGCAGAGCGACGATTAGAGAGAAGGGGGAGGGGGGGAGGGGGGGGGAGG
>BRYB01001109.1:2769-16492 GCA_030267505.1 Tetraparma gracilis | reverse complement strand
CCCCTCCCACCCCCCCCCTGTGATCATCCCCCCTTCCTTCCCGCCCCTCTCCGAAACCCTCATCGCGTCCCTCGTGCCCGTGAACCCGCTCCAGCCACCGACATCCGAGCAGCTCTCGGCCCACCTGCGCGACCGGTACGGCTTCGACACGGCCCTCCCCCCCGCCGCGCGCGCGCTGCACTGGGACCCGCTCGTGGTGGAGGTCCCGTCCTTCCTCCCCGCCGCCGCGTGCGACGCGCTGGTCGCCGCGTCGACCGTAGGCGTCGCCTCGCCGACCGTCGCGAAGGACGCGCACTCCGTGTCCCAGCGCACGTCGACGACCTACCACCACTCCTTCGCGTCGGCCGCCGGCTCCTCCCTCACCGGCCCGCTGCTCTCCCTCCTCTCGCTGCCCCCCCGCTCCCTCCGCCGCCTCGAGGAGCCGCAGACGGTGCGCTACCGCCCCTCGGAGTTCTTCGGCTTCCACTACGACGCGCTCGCGCCGCTCGGGTCGGACGTGCCGTGCGCCGCCGGCAACCGCGTCGCCACCTGCCTCGTGTACCTGAACGACGTCGCCGGCGGCGGCGAGACGGCCTTCCGCGACCTGCCCGTCGCGTGCGCGCCGGAGAAGGGCAAGCTGCTCCTCTTCTTCCCCGCCTTCGGCGGCGCCAAGAACGCCCCCGCAGACTTTCGCACGCTGCACGCGGGGCAGCCGGCCGCGGAGACCAAGATGATCGCGCAGGTGTGGGTGAGGGAGCGGGAGGGCTACGTGCCGACCGCGCCGGCGGGGACCAGCTACGAGGACGCCCTGGGATCGGTGCTGGGGTAGTTTGCGAATTGGGCGACTTTAACCTAGCTGGATTGGTGTATTGGTGCGACCGCAAGCGTCCTGGACGACCGGCCTCCCGCAGTGCACGGCTTGATGAACGGCTGTTTTTTGAGATCGCGACGGCGTGGAACAGCCACGATGATCGGAAGAGTTGGAGCAAAGCCCCCCCAAACATGGTCACTAAAAACGCAACCATGACGACCAAGGTGCGCCGCTCCCTCACATCGCATCTGCCTCCCCTCCAAGCGCCGCGTCCTGATTCACCAATCTTCTCCCGTGCCCGGCGCCGAGACTTGACAACTGCTCGCCCCTCTTCTTCTCCCCCCCCTCTACCAAGCCCCCAACACATCCAGCCCACCCGCCTACCACCACGCACTGCCCACCCGCGCGACCGCCGCACCTTCCCCTCCGTCCCCATGGTGACCAATCCTGCCCCAACCCCCCCGCCCCGCCCACATTGGCTGTTCCCCACCTCGCCCCTTCCTCCTTCCTCCTCCTTCCAACCAACCCACCCACCAAACCTCACCTAACCCCCCCCCCTCTCCCCACCCCCCACCCCTCCCCTCCCCCCTCCCACCTCCCCCCCCCCCCAGGCCAACGTGTCCAACCACCCCGTCCTGGCCCACAAGCTGTCGATCCTGCGCTCTTCTGAGACGGACCCTGCGACCTTCCGGCGCGTGCTGCGGGAGATCACGTTCTACCTCGGCTACGAGGCCACCCAGACCCTCGCGACGCGCAACGTGGACATCTCCACGCCCATCGCGCAGTGCGTGGGCAAGAAGCTGGACGAGCGCGTGGCGCTCGTGCCCATCATGCGCGCCGGGCTCGGCATGGTCGACCCCATGCTCGAGCTGCTGCCCAACGCGGACGTGCACCACATCGGGATGTACCGCGTCAAGGAGACGCTGCTGCCGATCCAGTACTACAACAAGCTGCCGAAGGTGTGCACGGTGGACACGGCGTGAGTGCCGCCCAGACGAGCAGCCTCCTCTTCGAGCAGCCTCCTCTTCGAGCAGCCTCCTCTTCGAGTGCCACCACTAACTTCCTTCGAATCCCCCCCCCCCCTACCCCCCCCCACCCCACCCACCCCAGGTACATCCTGGACCCCATGATCGCCACCGCCGGCACCCTCACGGCGGTCATCGCGCAGCTCAAGAAGTGGGGCTGCCCCAATATCCACGTGGTGTCCGTGCTCGCCTCCCAGGCCGGCCTCGCCGTGCTCTCCGCCGCGCACCCCGACGTCACCGTCACCGTGTCCGCCGTGGACGACGTGCTGTCCGAGAAGGGGTACATCATCCCGGGGCTCGGCGACGCGGGGGACAGGCTCTACACCATGGCGAATGCGGAGCTCGACCACGACGAGAAGCTGCTCTCGCCCAGCAAGAGGAAGAAGTCGATCGACAACTAAGGCTACGTAGGGGGCGGGGGCGGGGGAGGGGGGGCATGTGAGCAATACAAACACAAACTGTTGAACTAGTTACCAGAGCCCTCGCGGCGCCCCTTTTGTTGTCCGCTCTTCGACGCCTCCTCGGCGTTCTCTTTGAGCCGTTGCGTCACTGACTTTAGCGAGTGTGCGCCGGGGCGTGCGACAGCGGCCTACCCCCCCTCCTCCCTCTTCAGCACGCAATCGCGAAATCTTGGGTGGCGATCTCGCCCTCCAACTTCAACAAGAGAAACCAACCTTCGCGTCTTGCAAAGGAATTACATCGCCGATCCGCCCCCGCGCCGCGCGCCCCCCCCACTGAAACCGCAGCCTCCCCCTCAGCCCCCCCGAACACCTCGGATTTGGTCTCGCGAAACCGTCGGGATGCCCATCGATCGCGAGGGGGCGGGCGGGGGCGCTGAAGAGGGGGACCTACCTGCTCCACTGTCCCTACGGTAGTCGCGTGGCATAGGGCCTGCCCCCCCCCGCCCGCCCCCACCAAGCCCCATCCCTCCTCTCCCCGCACCCGCCCGTCACTATGTCCCAAGTCGGACAGGATCCGTCCGTCCAGGCCAGGGCCAAGTGGATCGCGGCCAATATCAGTGACGAGACCCTTCGTGATGCGTTCTCCCTTGCCGTCGCAGACAAGTCCCTGAACTACTCCGATGCCGAGCGGAAGCAAATCGAGGAGGGGCTGAAGATGGAGGCCGAGGTGAACAACTCTTCCGACCTGAAGCCCATCAAGGCCTCCACCCCCCTCGCCAAGGCCGTCGCCATGACCTCCAAGGACGGCCAGCACAACATCGTGCAGGCGACGGCCACCATCCGGGCGCCCCTCATGGACGTCGTGGCCTACATGTTCTGCGCAGAGCAGGAAACTAGCAAGATCACGGCCGAGGAGTCGAACATCCTGGTGAACAAGATCCTGGAGCAAACGAGCGACCACGTGTACGTCTTCCACTGGGGGCTGACATTTCCCCGACCGCTATCGCACAGGGACATGGTGGTGCGCTTTGTCTACCAGCAGCTCCCGAACGAGGAGTGCATCATCTCCGCCACATCCACCGAATATGCCGCCACCAACATGAACAACACGGTCCGCGCCACCGGCATCAGGCTGCTCAGGTTCTCCCAGCTCACATCCACCGTGACGCGCTTCACCGCCACGACCACCTTCAACTTGAACGGCTCCGTCCCCCGATTCGTCTCCGACACCCTTACAACCCCCGCTGCCGCCGGCTCCCCTCTCGGCACCCTCGGCTACTTCCTCCAGATCAAGGAGACCGCCGACTTCGATGCCGCCGGCCAGGACGCGCGGGCTCTGGGGCAGCTGCTCGTGCACGAGATGGAGCCCGTGCGCACCAAGAAGCGCGCGGAAGAGCTCGAGTCCAAGCTGCACACCTTCTTCTACCGCACGACGGTGCTGAGGGAGCTCTCCGACGTGCGCCCGTGGTTCCCCAAGATGTTGTTCCAGGTTCTCCGAAGCCTGCCGCACCGGCCGAGGACGACCAAGGCCAAGCTCGTGGACTTCACCGAGCGCGACGCGGTGATCACCGGGCGCGCCATGAAGGTGCTGATGCTCTCCAACTCCAACCCGGACGACGCCGTGGACGAGGTGAGCCGTGAGCGTCGAGGCGAGCGAAGCGAGCGCAAATGAAGAACCTGCGGCGGCAGCGGCTACGGCTACGGCGGCGGCAACCCCCCCCCCTCCCCCCCAGTGGATCCTCACCTTCCCCGCCCTCCAAGAGCTCGAGTCCGCGCACCCTTTCTTCCGGCCCTTTATGAACGAGATCGCGAGGCACATCCTCTCCATCACCGACTTCGGCCTCAAGATGCGTGTCTTCAGCGGCGCCGGCCTGTCCGTGTTCGACGTCATCAGCGACGTCTACATGATCGTCGTGTTCCTCGGCAGCGAGGAGACGAGGGGCGTCGCGCACGTGAACATCGCGTGCGTCGCTCTCAGCCTGCTCACACAATTACTGCTGGTCTGGATGGTGAACAGAAAGCGGAGCTGGAGGAGGATCGCGCGGGAGATGCTGTACGTGCTGCTTTTCATCAAGCCGGGCATTGACGCCGCTCGGGTCGCCGGGGGGAACGAGAATGACGACGGCCTGGCTGCGATGGATCCCATGGCCGAGCTTGCCGCCAGCAAGACGACTGAAATGGTGTTTGAGTCCATCCCTGCGGGTGCGTGTGCAAAACACTTCCACGAAGGTTTCACACCGAACTCACCCCGCTCTCCCCCAAACGTGCGCAGCAATCGTCCAGACCAGGGCCTTCATCATCAGCGAGCAGCGGAGCAGGGCCGCCCTCGCGAGCATCATCATCAGCTGCTGCGCCACGGGCTTCGCGGCGGCCACGGTCTCGTACGACTCCGACACGTCGGCTCAGAAGCGAAAGGACAGCCCGAAGCTCGCCGGGGGCACACCGGACGCCTCTCGAGGGCTCTTCTTCTTCCTTCTCGTCATGTCCGGCGCCCTCCAGGTCGTGGCCAAGAGCTTCTCAACCGCGCTGCTCTTCATCGCGAACCCCAGCTACTTCCTCGCGTACATGGCGGGAGACCATGTCCTGTACCAGCTCTACCTCGTGCTGCGGGGCGACCACCGCGACTTCCGTGCTGGAGTCGGCGCTCCTCTGTCCGTGGTGACCAGGATTATGGAGAAGGTCATCGCTGACTTCACGTCATGCTCGCTCCTTCGGAACCCGCTCATCATGCAAAGCGCGTACTTCCTCTTCAACCAGCTCACGGCTCACGCGAGCGTGTTCGTATCCGTGCACGTCTACGTGAGCGAAGGAGGAGACGACCTGGACGAGCGAATGCTCTGGATGAGCTCCGGCGCGCTCTTCGCGGCATGGGCCCTCACGTACGTTGTGCGAGCGAAGCAAGAGAAGCAGCACGATACCCCGCCTAACTCTCGCACGCAGGTACACCCTCATCGCGTGCATGGTCAAGCCCGAGTACCGCCGCCTCTTCTATTCCACGGAGACGTGCGTGCAGTACGTGCGCGCCGACTTTTTCGGTGCCAAGACCGACGAGGCGAAGATGTTTGTATTCTTTTACAATGAGGTGAAATGGAGGGGCTTCAAGGACGAGGTGCGGGAATTCACGCACGCCAACTGGGCCCGGTGGAAGGAGGAGCAGCCGGCGTGGTTCACCGAGGGCTTGATCCAGGGCGTCCCCGACGAGTACATCCCACTCGCTGCGCCCACTTCGCTCAACGCGGCGGCGCACGACGGCAAGAGGAGGCGGAGCAGCTTCGGGCTCACGGGGGCGGTGAAGGAGTCGGCTAGGAGGGGCAGCGCGAGCGCTGAAGGGCAGCGCGCTTAATCCAAAGAGAGGCCGTTCCGCTGCTGGTTTTTCCAAAGAAAGCGCGCTCTTTAGCTTGGTTTTAATCGCATAGCCGGTCTTCGCCAGTGTGTGCCTGGGCACAAGCGGCACGACAGCGGTCTATCCCCCCTCCCCCCTCCCCCCTCCTCCCCTCCTCAAAGCTGCTGCCCGGTGGTGAAGGCGTCGAGCATCTGGAGCGCGGCCTCCGGCTGGTCGGAGGGCACCATGTGTCCGGCGTCGAAGACGGTGAGGAAGGTGAGCCCGGCGTGCGTCCTCACGGAGCCGGCGCCGCCGTTCCAGTCCTTGTCCGCCTCCGCGTTGAACTGCTCCTTGCCGGACCAGTCGAGGTCGAGCGTCCACGCCTTGTTGCCGAGCGAGTTGCAGATGAAGTCCACGTCGCCGGCGTAGATGAGCACCTCGACGCCGCCCTCGAGCATGTCCGCGACGAGCCCGTCGTAGTTGATCATCCAGTCGTTCTTGAAGTCGGCGTTCACGGCGTTGTTGCAGGACACCCAGGCGGCGGAGTCGGACACGACGTTGAGCGCGTCCCTGGTGGAGTCGGTGGTGAGCCACGTCTCGACCTGCGAAGGGACGGGTTAGAGCGCGCCCGAGGGGAGTCGCGAGCGAAGCGAGCAAGGAGAAGAAAGGCGCTGCTGCTGCCGCCGCTTTTCTGCCTCGCTAAGAAGGCGGTACAAGCGGGGTAGAAATTTGGGCATGGAGGGGGCGCGAGCGTAGTGAGCAGGAAAAAGAACGGCGCTGCTGACGCCGCCGCTGCCGCCGCTTTTCTACCTCGCTAAAGGCGGCACAAGCGGGCAGAATCTCGGTCTGTCGGGGGGAGACCCCCCGAACCGCCCCCGGCTCAAAACCATTCGCACGCGCCCCCCAGGGTCGCCAGGTTGGGGTGGCGCCCGGCGCGCCACCGACCTCCTTCTTTTGGGCTCGCTTCGCTCGCCGAGAAGAAGGCGCACGCACGTTGGAGAAGTCGTAGCAGAGCGGGTTGTCGCCGCACTCCTTCCTGATGTCGTAGGGGTTGAGCCCGGTCTGGTAGTAGGGCGTGGTGAGCTTGGTGTTGCAGTACGTGTACGCGAGGCTGCAGGAGAAGCCGCCCTTGTCGTTGCACTTGGAGATCTTGTCGATGCACGTGGGGGTGGCCTCGACCATGGCGTCGTAGGTGGACTCGGACACGGTCTGGATGCCGTGGGAGTTGTTGTACGCCATCTCGGCGTAGTACCTGCGCGCGAAAGGAGGAGAAGGTGAGGGGGGGGAAAGAAGAAGGAGATTCCGCGGTGCGTGCTCGCTACGTACTCGTACTGGATCTCGGGCTGGGTGAGGCCGTTGCCGACGCCGACGCCCTTGAGGTTCAGGTTGATGTCGCCCTCGCCGAGCTCCTTGTTGCCCTCGAAGATGCGGTGCGCGATGGCCGGCGCGTAGTGGCCGCCGTAGGACTCGCCGAAGATGTAGAGCGGGGCCTTGGAGTACCTGCGGGAGGGGAGTCAGCTACAGGTTCTGAGGTGGGGGAGGTCGAGGTCGCGGGGTCGCTCGAGCCTCCACAGCCGAGCCCCCCCCTGGGCCTGAGCCTCCCCCTTCGAAGCGCAGCCTCGCCCCCCCCCTCGCAGCGCAGCCTCGCCCCCCCCGTCGCAGCGCAGCAACCCCCCCCCCCTCGCAGCGCACCCTCGCCCCCCACTTCGCAGCTTCGCCGCTCTTCGCCGCTCTCACTCGGGGTGCGCCTGCATGAAGTGCTGGACGAAGTAGTAGGCATCCTCTCCGACCATCTCCTCGGTGCCGTCGTTGGTGCTGCCGTACGAGAAGCCGACGCCGGCGGGCTGGTCCAGCCAGAGCACGTTGGCGTTGGTGTTCCAGGAGCTGGGGTTGGCGATGGTGCCAGTGCCGTCCTCGTTGACAGAGCAGGGGCCATTCTCAGAGAGCAGCGCAAGGGTGGACGAGCAGCCGGGGCCGCCGGTGAGCCAGATCACGAAGGGCGCCGTGTCGGGGGAGTTCTGAGCCTCGTGCATCCAGAAGAAGTAGTTCCTGTTTTATTGATGTGTGAGCGGCTGGGGTTTGAGACAGAGGGGGGAGGGGGGAACGTACTTGTCGTCCTTGGTGTCGTACTCAGAGCCAGTCGTGGAGAAGTAGCCGGAGAGGGACTTGGCAGGCTTGGTGCCGGAGCAGACGGAGCTGTCGACCTCATTGTCCTCGAGCCTGGGGGGGTGGGAAAAGGAGGGGGTGTCAGGTCCGATGTAAGGACCAGCCAAGGAGAGAGACTCGTCCAAGTGTTCGCTTCAACTGGGTCCCCAGGAGCTCTTACTTGTACGTCTTGGTGGCAGAGGCGAGGGTGGACGCCAGAAGAAGGCAGGCGGCGGCAAGCTTCATGATGAAGGTAAGCGGGGTGTGCCGAATTCTCCAACCACCCTACCTCTCTCTTGGAGTCCATGCGCGAAAGAAACCACGGCACCCCGCTCGATAGCCGATAACACCTGCTTCGCCCCATAAAACGACCGCTTGGAGCCCACTCCAAAGACCTGCCAAGGCCCTGTAAGGAGTTCTGCCCGCTCGCTCGCTCTACCCTCGATACCGCCCACCTCCCATCCGCCTTCGCTTAATCCCAACCCCCACCGCTAACCATCCCTCACTTCTTCCTCCCCCCCCCCCCCCCCCTCCCCTCAGTAAAGCCCACACCAATACCACCACCCCCACCACCACCGCCGCCGCCGCACCACCACCGCCCCCCCCCCCTCCCCCACCCCCCCCTACCTCCCTACCCCCCCACTCCCCCACCCACCCACCCACCCACCCACAACCGCCATGGTGTCTCCCCCTCCTTCCCCTGCCCTGTGGCATCGTTACGATTCCGCCGAGGGGGTCTACTTCTACAACCCCGAGACTGGGGAGTCGAGGTGGACCGATCCTAGCGAGGAGGAGGGGGGCGGGGAGGTGGTTGATTACCAAGGGGAGGAGAGCGCTGGCTACGACGAGTACGGCGGGTACGCTCAGGAGGAATACCCTGAGACCACCGAGGAGTACCAGGAGCACCAGGAGCACCAGGAGCACCAGGAGCACCAGGAGCACCAGGAGCACCAGGAGTACGGGCACGAGGAGTACCCGACCACCCCCGCGCCTGCGCAGCACGCCGGGGCGGACGGGGAGAGCCCGTACCGGGAGGAGGACTACCTGCCCAACTCGCCTGCAGTGCAGGCGTCTGAGGAGGGGCAGCTGGTGAGAAGGATCGACGCCGGCGGCGCCGGCGCCGGTGCCGGCGCCGGTGCCGATGATGTGGAGTCGGAGACGGACACTGGGCAGCCGGCGCTTCTGTTGGGCAACGCTACGGGTGCCGCGGGCCCGCTGGAGACGGCGCTGGAGAGGACGGGCTGGGTGCGGTACTACACGCCCGCGAAGGACGCGTACTACTACAACCTGGAGAAGGGCGAGACGCAGTGGACCATCCCCAACGAGGTGCAGGTGAGCTGCCCGTCTGCGGCGGAAGCGAGGCAAACGCGAGGCAAAAGCGAGGCAAACTCTGGGGTTGTAGGGGGGAGACCCTCCGAACCCCCCCTGCGGCCGGCGCGCGAGCGAAGCGAGCACAAAGAAGGTGCCCGCCTGCGGGATAAGCGGGTCGCAGGAGGGTTGTCGGGGGGAGATTCCCCGAACTCCCCCTGCGGCCGGCGAGGCTGCCCGCTCGCCCATGTGCCCGCTCGCCCATGTGCTCGTGTGCTCGCTGCCCCCCCCCCTTCTTACTTCTAACCTCCCCCCCTCGCTTCGCTCGCTCGCTCGCTCGCTTTCTCGCTCTCTCGCTCGCTGCAGCTGCTGGCCCAGACCATCTCGCGCTCCCGGAGCAAGCCGGGCAGCCCCTTGCGCAGCGGCAAGCGGAGCTCTCCGAAGAAGAAGAACACGTCCGACCTCGCTTCTTCCCACTACGAGTACGCCCCCACAGTGGTCCTCACGTCCCCCCCAACCGTGCCGAGCGCGTCCCCGACTCCCTTCACCGACAAGCCGTACGACCCGGCATCCTCCTCCGCGTCCAACGCGCTCACCGTCCCCGGCCAGAAGGCGCTCACCACCGCCGACCTCGCCGCCTCCGCCACCCCCGGCGCCCAGGCCGCGCTCGCCTCCCAGGCCTCCCCCGTGTTCCTGTCCAAGATCCGCCGCCGCTTCAAGGCGCTCTCCCTCGCGCACTCCGCGCCCTCCTTCTCGGCGCTCTTCGCCTCCTTCGATCTGTCCGGCCAGAACTCCCTGTCGCCGGCCGAGTTCAAGCTCGCGGTGCGCTCCGGGCTCAACATCTCGAGCAGGGAGCTCACTGACCGGGACATCGAGATCCTCCTCAAGACCCTCGACACGGACAAGGTGCGCGCGAGCGACGCGAGCGCGAAGAAGGTTCTGCTGCGTTCCTCGGTGCCCCTGACTAGCGGCGGATGGTCAGCTTACTAACGTTCCCCCCCCTTACTCCCCAGGACGGACGCATCTCGCTGGACGAGTTCAGCGCCTTCCTGTCGACCCCCGCGGGCCGGTTGTCCCCCACGCCGCCGCCCCAGATGTTCAAGTCTGCGGCGAAGACGATCAACGCCGCGAACCTGATGCGCAGGTCCCTGGTGGGCATCCCGCCGCCGCCGCCCAAGTCGAACTTCTCGAGCGCGGCGCTCTCCAGGGAGCACCTGTCGCTGGCAGGAGGCGCGCGGCCGAGCTACGCGCGCGCAAAGGACGCAAAGGTGGAGATGGGCAACCAGGAGAGGTTCAGGGCCCACGCCAAGGCCCGGCTCCAGTCGACGGCGCGCGCCGTCCACGCGGCGAACATGGCCACGAAGATCATGGCCCAGAAGCCGGCGAAGGAGAGGCTCGCCCCCAGGACGCAGCCGAGGGGGTCGAGGAAGGCGGACAAGACGTGGCAGGAGGCGAGCCACAGGATGAAGATCGCGCACGCGGCCACCAAGATCTGGAAGAGCCCCGAGATCAGGCACGCCGCGTACGAACGCGCGAGCGCGCGAGCGAAGCGAGCGCAAAAAGAGAGCTAGCGGCAGCGGCGCCTAAGCGACCTCATTCGTTTGCGCGAGCGGAGCGGGCGGGAGCAGCGGGCGAGCGCCCGAGCAACCTCCTTCTCTTGTGCGAGCGGAGCGGGCAGGAGTAGCGGGCGAGAGCCCGAACTCCGCTCGCGCTCGCGCCCGAACAAACTTCTTGTGCTCGCTTCGCTCGCGCTCTCGCCCGAACAAATTGCGCTCGCTTCGCTCGCGCTCCCTCCCGAACAACCTCCAAGCAATCTCATCCTTTCGTGCTCGCTTGCCCCCCCCCCCGCTAATTCTTCGCTCGCTCGCTCGCGCAGGTACGATGCTATGCTCGGCGAGGTGCAGAACTCCGGCATGAAGGAGATCTTCGACTCGTACGACCGCGCGAGGCACGCGCACCGGGGCTCCAAGGTGACGCCGGCGGTCCTGGAGACGATCCGGAAGCGGCTCAAGGCCGCCGCGTACACGCCGTACGGCACGGACTACCTGAGGCTGTTCACGCAGTACGACGCAGATAGGACGGGCCTGCTCGTGGAGGACAGGTGGAGGATAATCATCAGGAAGGAGTGCAAGCTCGCACCCCCGCAGCTGAGCAACGAAGACGTCACGGTCGTCTTCGAGACGGTCGCGGGAGAGAGCATCGTGCAGGCGGAGCCGGAGATCGAGGGGGACGAAGGGAAGGAGATGGTGGTGCCCAACGAGGGCATCGACCTGCAGCACTTTCTGCGCTTCGTGAAAACTGACGTGCCTGCGGCCTTGAGCCTGAGCAAGGAGAACAGCGGGAGGGTCAGCCAGGCGGAGGTCATGATGTGAGCGCGAGCGAGCGAAGCGAGTATGAAGATTGTGCGAATGGTTCCAACGCAATTACTAACGGGACCTTTCCTTCTGCTCTTTCGCAGGTACGTCATCGAGAAAGCCAAGGCCCGCCTGAACGAGGTGGCGGTGCGGAGCAACGTGCACGACTGGGGGGCCGTCTTCAAGCTGTAAGTGCGCGCACACATATATGAACCTTGCCAGCACTTGTGCGAGCGAGCTCTGGGGGGCGCGTGCGAGGGGTTTAACGGGCGGGGGGTCGTCCCCCGACAACCCTCGAGCGACATGAACTCGCCGGCACCAGTGCGAGCGAGCTCTCGGGGGCGCGTGCGAGGGGTTTTACGGGCGGGGGGTCCCCCCCCGACAAACCTCTCGCTTGCCCGCTTCCGAGAAGGCGGACAGCTGATTCCTCGCGCTTGCGACAGCGGCAGGAGGGAGCTGCTGCCGCGCCCCTGCCCACTGCGCGAGCTTTTCTCCTTCGCTCGCGCGCCAACAAATTTCTCCCCTCTACCCCCCACTCACAACGGCAACGGCGCCTCGCTCAGGTACGACGTCGACGGCAACGGCACGCTGAGCTTTTCCGAGTTCAGCAAGATCTTCCGGACAGACCTCAGGCTCAGCGACAAGGAGCTCAACGACCAGGAGCTCAAGCTCGTGTTCGACTTCATCGACGACGACAGCAGCGACGACATCAGCGCGAAGGAGTTCGTGCGCTTCCTGAACTCCGGCAAGGGGGACAAGCGGTTCCCCGTGCGGGGAGATCACACCGAGCTCAACGTGGACGACTTCTACGACATCGACCACATGGAGGCGCCCAAGCTCACCGAGAGCGGCATGGAGTCGCACGTCTGGTACGCCGAGCAGGAGCACAAGAAGAAGGTCAAGCACATGGACGACATCACGGAACTCGTCAAGAAGAGGCTGCGGGCCCACTCGTGAGCGCAGCGCGCGAAGCGAAGCGAGCGTGAAAGAGGGGCGCAGAAGACGGGAGCAGCGAAGCGAGCGGAAAAGAGGGCCTAGCACGCGGGAGAGATTTTGCGCTCGCGAGCGCAAAAGAAAGAGGGCCTAGCACACGGGAGAGATGTTGCGCTCGCGAGCGCAAAAGAAACGGGGCCCAGCGAACGGGAGAGATTTTGCGCTCGCGCCGCCGCCCACCGCTAACGCCCCGCGCGCAGGTACACGACGCACGGGCAGGACTGGTCCATCGCCTTCGAGGCCTTCGACAAGAGCCACGACGGCTACGTGAGCTTCGACGAGTTCCGGGTCGCCATGAGGAAGATCGTCAAGATCCCGCCCCTCACCGTGCCCGACAAGGACCTGCACCTCATCTTCAGGCAGATCCTCAAGGACGAGGAGCAGCAGGACTGGTGCTCCTTGAAGCACTTCGCGGACTTCATGGGCAAGGAGCGCGACGGCGCGGGGGCCGACGTAAGCATGGAGAGCTACAAGGACGACTGGGTCTACGAGGACGAGGACGCCGCCAAGGACAGGCTCATCAAGACCTTCAAGCACAAGGTCCTGCAGGCGTCGTACAAGAGCCCCGCCGGCATCGACCTCAACATGCTCTTCCACGCCATCGACAAGGACTCCTCCGGCACAATCACCATGGAGGAGCTCATGGACGCAGTCAGGAGGCTCATGAAGATCTCGGAGACCACCATCTCCAAGGCGGAGCTGAAGACCATCTTCCAGTACATTGACTACGACAAATCAGGGCAGATCGACATCTCAGAGTTCACTAAGTTCTTGCACCAGTGAGGTTTGAGGTCGAAACCTGAGTTTATTACTACTGTAGGTCCGAGCGAAACACAGTACCCCCCCCCTAGAACCAGCCCTTCTTCTTCTCCTCCTTCGGCGGCGGCTGCTTCCCCTTCCTCCGCTTCTCCTCCTCCAGATCCTTGTTCTTCTCCCACGGCCACGTCCACGCCTTGCGCTCCTCGTCCACGTACCTGCGCGGGTGGGGGGGGGCGGGGGGGGGGCGAAGAGGTCGGGTTAGCGTAGCCCCCGCCTGGTCTTCGGGCCGCCTCGCCCCGGCGTTCGCGCGTCGTTGACCCCCCCCCCCCCCTCACCCCGCGCCCCGCGCGCCTCGCCCGCCTCACCCCTGCTCCGCGTACGGCAGCCTCAGGTCGAACCGCCCGCCGTTGTCGTACTTGCCGCCGACCCCGAACTCCCCGCCCACCCCGAAGCTCGCCATCGGCAGCGGAATACCGCCCTTCTTCTCGTCCCCGTACTGCTCGTCCAGGCTCTCGATCGCCCCTGCGCTCCGCCGCTTGCGCCACTCGCCCAGCAGGTCCTTGCCCTTCGCGTCCTTCTGCCACGCCCACTTCTCGCTCTGCTCCCTGGTTAAGGGGGGGGGGGGG
>BRYB01001098.1:0-10032 GCA_030267505.1 Tetraparma gracilis | reverse complement strand
CCCCTCACCCCCCCACCCCACCCCGCCTGCAGGGACCTGTACGGGGAGGCCATCGTGTGCAACGGCCTGTCCAAGTGCTACCTCGCCATCCCGTTCAACAAGGAGGACGACCAGTCGAACGTGGCGCAGGCCGTCCACTTCGCGAGGCGGGACCTGGAGATCAGCGAGAAGATCGGGGACGAGGCGCAGCTCGGAAGCGCCCACGCGCAGCTGGCGGCGTGCGCCAGGGCGGCGGGAGACGTCGCCGCGGCCGACGGGATGTACGTGCGCTCCTGCATATTGGTTCTTCGTCAAGCGAAGCAACACTGCGAAGGCCAAAACCAGCGGCCGCGAAGAAAGGGTTCCTGCGGCAGAAGCGGGCAGGAGGGGGCCGAGCGAAGCGAGCAAGAAGAAGACGGAGGCGTTTGCCGCTGTTACTGCTCTTCTGCGGCAGAAGCGGGCAGAATCTCGGGCTGTCGGGGGGAGACCCCCCGAACCCCCCCTGCCGCCGGCGAGGTGGCCGATCCGCACGTGTGCCCCCTTTCACCCCCCCTGCCACCGGCGAGGTCGCACTGGTGCCGGCGAGGTTGGGGTGGGCGCCTCCTAACTCTGGTCCTGCGCGCAGGTACGCCACGGCAGTCAAGATGCTCGAGAAGGCGCAGGACATTCCCACCACCCTGCTCACCGTGCTCGAGTGGGGCTGGATGATCATGTGCGCGGGGCCGGCGGTTCTCGAGGGGGCGGCGGACAGGGGGCTGGGGCTGGGGAAGCAGGCCATCCGGCTCGCGAAGCTGTGCGGCGACCGGGAAAACGTCATGCTCGCCACCGCCATGTGCGTGCGGTCGGGCACCGAGGAGGGCGCGGCGATGCGCGGCGAGCTCAAGAAGCTCTGCAAGGAGGTGAATGGGACGGACGAGGAGAGCTGCAGCGTCTGCGGCAAGGCCCTCGACTTCGAGGCGGCGGGGGGGGGGGCGGAGGGCGAGGGGGGCGGAGAGGTGTTCGTCGCCGTCCGGTCAACCGGAGCTGCGTATCACAGAAAATGCATCCTGTACTGGATCGCTCAGGACAAGTTGGAATGCCCGAGCACCGGAAAACCGCTCCTCTCGTTCGTGAAGAACGAACCGGCCGCTCTCGTTCGCCTAGGCAACGGCGACCAGGCGGCCCTGAACTATCTATAGAGGAGATATGATTGGACCCTAACTTTTGCATCCAATTTTACGGCTGTTGTTTGTGTCGTTAGTGGTGGCAGGGCATGTTGTCGAGGTCGGGTGGACGGGGGATGGTGGGATGAGGGACGGGGAATGGAAGAAGGGAAGGGGTCGACAGAGACATGGAGATGGGATTGCGGAAAGATAAAGGCGCGCGATGGTCTGGAGTAAGAGAAATTCATGGTCCGCTGCCAAGGTCACACCGAACACGACCAGGGCCACAGGCCGAGGCGGAGCAGCTTGTAGGTCTAGAGCCGGAGTTTCGGGGAGTCCGCCGGCCTGCACAGGGCAAGGCGCCCCCGGGCGCGTTTTTAAGGAGCCAGGCGGCTGGCGGGGGCTGCGCTACGCAGAAAATGGTGGAAAGAGGCTTGTCCCTCCAGCACCACAAATTTGGCGAGACACGTATGGTCACCCCAACTTCGATGTTCAGATAGGACCAAAGCAACTTGACAGCACCGCTTCCCGTCTGCTCAGCGAAGTTAAGCAAGTTCGCGCTCAGTTAGTACTCGGGTGGGTGACCACCGTGGAATCCTGGGTGTCCTACCTTTTTTTTGCCCAAATCGGTAACGATTTGGGCAACCCCTTAGCTCCAGCCGGAGTCGCCCCGCCCATATTACCCGCCATCGCCGTGCCCCCCCCGCCCCCGCGCCGCCCCGTGCGGCAGCGGGGGCTAACTTTTTGCATCCGCTCGCTTCACCCGCGCCCCGCCGCCCTCCCGCATGGCCCGCTTTCGTGTCAATTGACCTCCCCCGCTCTACTTCGCGGGTAGTTGTTCGTAGTCAGCGGTGGATGGGCTGGGGGCCGGGCGGGGGGGTGAGGTTAGGGTGGTTAGGGTGGGTTATGGGGGAGAGAACTAGGGCGGGCCACCGTGCCAAGTGAAGAGCGCCCAAAGAAAGAAGAGCCGCGTGATGGTTGGGCTCAGTGGGAGAGGGAAGTTGTGGCCCTCAATGACAATTTCCACATCGGCGCCGCTGGCATACCACTGAGGAGACCCTGGCCCGAGAGTATGCGGGTCGGGTTGACCAACGGAGCACATATCCCGCCCTCGATGGCGCCGCTGGATCCGTGCTGGCCTGCGCCGGCCTGCGCCAACCCCTGAAAAACCTCGACTTTCTGGACCTGTCCATCGCACCTGCCGGGGTCCCCCAGCCTCAGGCTCGCTCAGGGGGTGCTGCGGGGGTGCCACGCGGCGTCGTGTCACCTCGGGAGGCGCGCTGGCACCCAGCACGGTCGCTAAAAGAGGGCGATCCAGGCCGTCTCGGCGGGCGGAGTCAAGAACCGCTCCGATTTTGTTCTGGAATTTAATTCATGGATATATCATATGCATAGATGATTGAACAAGCGTTAAAAGTAGCTCGCAGGTGTTTGTAGAATTATTTCCTGCATTTTTGGTCTTCTAGAAATATAGCACCAATAATCGCTTAATTGTTGTGCAATTAGCCAAAATTATAATGTATAAGTACAAAATAGTATTTTTGGGGAAGTTGTGTTACTAAAAATAACATTATGAGCCACGAGTTCTTCAGGTAATTGATGAACATCTTTTTCTGTTAAGAAAAACTCTAGAGCTCCTGTGCGTCAAGAGAAGCCTCCCGTCTGACTTGTTGCGATGGGCTCGGGAAGGCGGGCTGACGCGGGAGGCGGTACGGCGGGCGCTACGACGGCAATGTGACAATGGAGGAGCACTACAGGCCGTGCCTGCGCAGCATGAGGAGCTACACAGCGGAGCGCGCCCTGCGGTGGCTCGGCCATGTGGCTAGGATGCCCAGCGACAAGCTTCCGCGCCGCATGCTCTCCGCCTGGGTCTACCAAGTGAAGGGCAGCAGCGCCAGGAAGCGCGTCACGAAGCAGACGACGTACGGCGGGACCGTAGCGAGGTACCACTTCAAGTACGTCCTGTTGAACCCGAGCGTCCACCCGGACGTGAGAGAAGCTCTCGCGAAGGAGGTCGAGCTCAGGAGCATCAAGATCGGAAAGAAGATCGCGTTCGCGCAAAAGAAATGAGAGGTGCGTTCCATGAAATCCCCCCCCCCTATTTTTATGCCCCGTTTCCCCTTGTCCCTCTCGCTGCATTCGGAGTTAATCCCGCGTCCCTTTCGAGACGCGCACGCTCCATTCCTGCTCTCATTCTTTAACTCGTTGATTGTTTTTTGATGGCTTGTTGTGTTGTCGCCGCTCGTGTCGCTGTCGTTGGTTTCGTCCCCGCCTGGTCTCGTTGCGAGCCGGCTAGACGCGGTGCTCGCTTTTCGCTCGCACCCCCCCCCCTTCCCTTCCGTCCCCTCACTTCTGCGCGCCTTTCGCCGCCGGGTTCGCCCGGAAGCTCTCCATGGTCTTGAGCCGCGCGTCCCCCACCCCCCTCTCGCCCCCCCCCTTCTTCCCCCCGTCCTCGCCCGCATCCGTCGCGCCTGCCTCGATCCTCAGAGGGTTCTCGCGCATCTCGATCTCGAAGGCGACGGTCTCGGTGCGCGCCCTCGTCCTGTCCATCGCCGCCTGCGTCGGCGGGGCTGTTTTGGGCGGCAGTGGGATGCCCGCGGCGTCGGCGTCGTTTCCAGCCTCCACGACACCGCCGGGGTTCGCCCCAGCCTCGAACTGCCGCCTCTTCTCCTCCTTCCTCCTCCTCCTCTCCTCGCTGCTGAGGATGCCGCCCCCCAGCATGGCAGCCCCGCTGCTCATCGCGCGGAGCCACCTGCCGGCGGAGCCCGAGAAGCTGGCCGAACTCGCACTCCGCCGTCCTTCTTCCAGCTCTGACGCCCGCTCCGCGCCCAGGCTGCTGTACTTGTCGACGATGCCCTTCAGTTGCGGCCCCGCCGCAAACTTGTTGAGCTCGTCCAGGGTCAGCAACCCATTCAGGTGGCAGTCCATGACGTACCTGCGCGAGCGAAGCGTGAGTTCTTCCCACTCCTGTGACCCGCTCCCGCCGCAGACGGGTATCTTCTTTTCGCTCGCTTCGCTCGCTTCGCTCGCACGTACACGAGCTTGGTGTGCTCGCCCGCCGACCCGCTCTTCGTCAGCAAGTAGCCGCCCAATTTCAGCGTGGCCCGAACTCGCCCCAGTCTCGTTGAGTTCTTCAACCCCGCTTCGTTGTCCGCAATGCTCCTCGACAAGATCATACAACTCTCCTCACCACGCGTTACCGTGCGCTGGAACTTGAAATCTCTTGGGCTGAACGGCCAGGGCATCTTCACGGCGTAGTAGATGTCTACGGAGCCGTCCTCGTGGGTGAGCACGTGGCTTTGGTCGATGTCCGTCGGTGACTGTCCCTCTTTCCCAAACGACAGCATCCAATCAGCAACGTCGTCCATCTTGTGCTCGACCACGAACGTGACCCTGGCCTGGTCGACAGGACCATCGCCGCTCCCGCATCTCCACTCGCCCACCGCCCCTGTCTCCTCGAGCCACTCCACCATCTCCACCTTCTTGCCGCCCCAGTGCTTCGCTTTCAACCGCATCCACCCAGCCTCTTGCTCGTCGCTCGCAGCCAGCCTCCTGAAGTACCGCTCGAACTCGACCCAGTCATCCTGAGCTTCGGTGATCCCCTTGAGCGGGGCGTCGTGCACGTGCTTGCGCGAGAGCAAGTTGATGGTCCTCGCCATCGGCTTCACGATCATGGAGAACATGACCATCGTTGCTCCGATGGAGTTCACGAAGATGAGCACGACGCCGAACATGTCCTGGTCGTAGTTGTCCGTCTCGTCCACCTTTACCCTCTTCAGCAGCGCGGCAAGCAGCGTGAAGAAGATGGCGACCTGCGACACGATCGCCAGGTTGTCGTTGGCGTCCTTCACGAACGGGCGGAAGTGCACAAAGATCACCACAGAGACAGACGCCAGTACCTGCGCAAAAAGAGTGAGCGTGCATAGAGCCACTTCATCTTGGCGCTTCTTCCTCGCGCTCGCGCGCTCGCACCATGGCCACCACGATCTGGGACGCCTGCCCCTTGAACACGAACACCAGAAGCCCAGTCAGGCTCAGCCGCCTCACGCAGTCGAACACCTCGAACCACCACATCTCCTGCTCGTAGTCCTGCCACAGGAACGCGATCTTGTGCAGCTTCTCCACCTCCTCCCTGCCGTCTTCTCGCAGCTGCTCCCGCGCCCTCCACAGCAGCACGCCGTACATCATGGGGATGCCCACCGGATAGACGAACATCATCACGCCGGCGTAAGTCTGGTACCAGATGTGGTCGGGCGACCCGCAGTCCACCGACTGGTCGCTCATCATGTACTCCCGCTCATCATCACCGAATGTTTTGCAGTTGAACGTGTCGAAGATGGTAGTGGACACCGACGAGAACACCAAGTACGTGAGCCCCAGGAAGAGCGACACGGCGCCGTTGATCGCCGCCTGCTTGTGCTCGTGGTCCTTGGCTCTCTTCTTCATCACGAGAGCGCCCAGCCCGATCACCGCCGACACGCACAACGGGCCCATCGTGGACAAGACCAGCTTGTGGTAGAAGTTGGTCTGCACCAGGCACCCCACCTTGGTCAGGTTGAGCGCGTCCAGGTTCACGAACTTGGACACGAGCCTGCCGAATTCCTCGAACGCCTTGGGGAATCTGACGTTCAGCACGCTCTCGAACTGGCTCACGATCTGGTAGAACGAGGTGAGGATCTTCACCTTGGTGCGAGCACGCTCGGCCCAGTGCTTCGTCAGATTCGCAGGAGGCTGGCGCGTTCTTCCACCGAGCTCGTCTCCCTCCGCCAGCCTTTCCTTGCGCTTCCTGCGCTTCTTCTTGGTGCGGCGCCTCACGCATGTGAAGATCACCGCCGCCACGACGCCCACAATGGCCACGAAAGCGTACCTGTGCGAGCGAGCGCAGAAGAAGGGTAAGGTGGAGAGGAAGAGGGGGTTGACAGCAGCAGCGCACGCACATCTCGTCCGGGACTGACGACTCGTGGACGCACGTATCGCACTCGCCCGTGACGGACTTAGCGTAGCCCTTCAAGCACACGTTGCAGACGGGGCCGGTATGCCCCTCCGTGCACTGGTTATCGGCGTTGAACTCGGCGGTGGTGTTCGTACGCGTCGGGTGCGTGCATGCGGAGGGCATGTAGCACTCAACCAGGTTGAAGGAGGTCACGTCGCTTCGCCAGTAGCCGGTGATGAGCGGGAGGGACTCGACCGCGATGCCGGGCTCTGCGCAGTCAGCGCCGACGGGGCATTGGAGGCACTGCCCGATGTAGCCTGTGGTGAAGTCGGGAGGCTGGAGGACCCGGAAATCGCTCTTGCTACACGTGCAGTCGAGTGACGAGGTTGCTGGTGTTTTTGTCGTGACGGAGTTATGCCTGCGCAAACGAACGAGCTGGGTTAGGCAGAGGTGAAGAGGGGAGAAGGGGGGGGGGGGGCATACATTCCCTCTCCGTGGTCGGCCGTGTTGCACTTCCTGCAGGAATCATTAGAGGTGGCACTCTTGTAGAAGCCCTGGGAGCAGGGGACACAGCGGCCGCCCTCAATGGTGAAGCCCGGCGCGCACAAGCACTCGATCGTCCCTGTGGTGGGATCAGTGACCTCGGTGAAGGTGCTTTTGCAGTTGCATGAGGTCTGGCCCTCGAGACCGTCCGTGTCCTGGTGGTCGGGGCACTGCACGCACTTGGTCTGCTTCGCCTCGCTCTGGTACGAGCCGGGTGGGCATGCGATTCGGTCAGACGCTCCAGGGCATCTGAGGTGAGAAGGGGTCAGCATATTGGAGGGCGCGCAGAGTATTGGAGGATAGATTATACCTGTATCCGGGCGGGCATGACTCGCATGTGTGGTTGTTTGCGAGGTTGCTGAATTCCCCGCCTGGGCAAAGGTCCCGCGCTCCATCCTTGCACTCGGAGCCGTCGGGACAGCCGCCACACTCAGTAGCCCCAGCACTCGAAACTTGGCCCGCTGGGCACATCTCGCAAGTATCGATCGAAGTGCTTCCTTCCGTATGAGAGTACGTCATCGCCGAGCATTTTGTACAGTCATCGACGGAGTCGTGCAGGGCCGCGCTCGTCGCATCGTCGGACAGGTACGTGCCGGCGGGGCACACGCTGCAGTCCTCGACGGAGTCGTGCAAGGCACCGCTCGTCGCCTCGTCGGACAGGTACGTGCCGGCGGGGCAGAAGCCAGTGCAGTCCTCGACGGAGTTGTGCAGCGCAGCACTCGTCGCCTCGTCCTCCAGATACGTGCCGGCGGGGCAGAAGCCAGTGCAGTCCTCAACGGAGTCGTGCAGCGCGGCGCTCGTCGCTTCGTCCTCCAGGTACGTGCCGGCGGGGCAGAAGCCAGTGCAGTCTTCGACGGAGTCGTGCAGCGCGGCGCTCGTCGCCTCGTCGGACAGGTACGTGCCGGCGGGGCAGAAGCCATTGCAGTCCTCGACGGAGTCGTGCAGCGCGGCGCTCGTCGCCTCGTCCTCCAGGTACGTGCCGGCGGGGCAGAAGCCAGTGCAGTCCTCGACGGAGTCGTGCAGCGCGGCGCTCGTCGCCTCGTCGGACAGGTACGTGCCAGCGGGGCAGAAGCCAGTGCAGTCCTCGACGGAGTCGTGCAGCGCGGCGCTCGTCGCCTCGTCCTCCAGGTACGTGCCGGCGGGGCAGAAGCCAGTGCAGTCCTCGACGGAGTTGTGCAGGGCGGCACTCGACGCCTCGTCCTCCAGGTAAGTGCCGGCGGGGCACACGTCGCAGTCCTCGACGGAGTTGTGCAGCGCGGCGCTCGTCGCCTCGTCCTCCAGGTACGTGCCGGCGGGGCAGAAGCCAGTGCAGTCCTCGACGGAGTCGTGCAGCGCGGCACTCGACGCCTCGTCCTCCAGGTACGTGCCGGCGGGGCAGAAGCCAGTGCAGTCCTCGACGGAGTCGTGCAGCGCGGCGCTCGTCGCCTCGTCCTCCAGGTACGTGCCGGCGGGGCACACGCTGCAAGTTGCAGAACTGATGGTGGAGCCGTCGGAGTACCTGCGTGCGTAAGGCGAGGTTTTAGACGACTTTGCGCAGGCTCCTACCGGCACTGCGATGCTGGTACAGCCGGGGGGGTTCAGGGGGTCTCCCCCCCCCCTCGCTCGCCCGCTTCTTCCACAAGCGCCCTCCTCCAACCCCTCCGGTGACGTGCTGCAGCCGCCCATACCCAGCTCGCCGGCCGTGGGGGAGTTCGGGGTTCGGGGGGTCTCCCCCCGACAACCCCCTCGCTTGCCCGCTTCTCCCGCAGAAGGGCGCTCTCGAGCGACAATGAGGAGGCAGATGCAGTAGCACCACTTTCGCGCTCGCACCCTCGCAGGCGCACTCACGTGCCCGCGGGGCAGATGACGTTGCAGTCCTCGACGGCGTCGTGCAGGAGGGGGTTGTTGGTTTCGTCAGCGAGCGTGGTGCCGGCCGGGCAGGCCACGCAGTCCGAGTCGAGGGACGCGGAGTAGCCGCCAGCGGGGCAGACGGTGCACACGAAGGAGCGCTTGTTGCCGCTGATTGTGCCGCCGTCCCAGGTGCCTGTGTCGAGGGCATCACCTTGCTCTGCAGTGCCGTCGTATCCGGCAGGGCAGGAAGACCGAATCGTGACGGCCCCGCCGCCATCGCTGTAGATGTCGTTGCCGGTGCTGTCGACTGAGTTCCCTGAGAAAACGGTGCCGAAAACCTCGACGGTGCTACCGCTATCGACTGCCATGCCGCCGCCATCGTCCTCAACGTAGTTCTCCCTTACCTCGCACGAAATTAACGTTACAGTCGAGCCTATGATGTAAAGCCCACCTCCGTGCTGTGCGCAGTGCATACAAGTTAGTTGAGCGCAAAGTTGACGATAGTGTCCCGCGATACCGCCACCATACCGCCACTTACACTTGTTGAACCCTGCAAAAAAGCGGTGAGCGGTTAAAAAGTGGGGGGACAGTCAGTCAGTGCTAGAACGGAAGAAGAGCAGCTCCACAACTTACCGGCAAGTATCCTCCTCTGATCACGAGCCCTTTCAGGAAGACGCCGTCCGCATCCTGCACCCGCAGAACTCTCCTGTTAGAGCTGCTGCTTGCTTGCGCGTCGACGGTGCACTTGATCACCACATCCGTACACTGCAAGGTGCCGCCCTTGCCGCTGTAGAATTTATCTTTGGCCCCGCCGTTGTACCCCCACCCCCACTGTTCCCACGTTTGCTCTAGGTTGCCTGTGCCCGCTGCCCACGTAACCACCGCGCCGTTCGCCGCTCCGTCCACCGTCGCCCTAACCCCGCTCGTGATGACGGCACACCCGGTCCCAGGATGCCAGACCGACGAGTCGAGCTCTTTGCATGTCGTGCAGGACGAGCTGCCTGACACGCTCACCTCGCCAGCTGGGCACACGTCGCAGTCCTCGACGGAGTCGTGCAGGGAGAAGCTCCCCGCATCATCAGACAAGTACCTGCGTGCATTTGGCAAAATGTGAGCGATGTTGCACTGACTACACGTGGGGGGGGGGTTGGGAACTCCCCCCGACAACCCCCTCGCTTGTCCGCGTCTCCCGAAGGCGGTCCCCACCCCAACCCCTCCTATGACCCGCTGCAGCCGCAGATACCCAGCTCGCCGGCTGTAGGGGGGGTTCGGGGGGTCTCCCCCCGACAAACCCCCTCGCTTGCCCGCTTCTCCCACAGAAGGGCGCTCTCAAGCGACAACGAGGAGGCAGATGCAGCAGCACCTTTTTCGCGCTCGCACCCTCGCAGGCGCACTCACGTCCCCGCGGGGCACACGTCGCAGGTTGCAGAACTGATGGTGGAGCCGTCGGAGTACCTGCGTGTGCAAGGCGAGGGTTTAGACGACTTTGCGCAGGCTCCTACCGGCACTGTGGTGCTGGTACAGCCGGGGGTGGTCGGGGTCTCTCCCCCCCCCCTCGCTCGCTTGCCCACTTCTCCCACAGGCGGCTCCCTCCAACCCCTCCTG